>PVJS01051271.1:0-14034 GCA_004027185.1 Glis glis | reverse complement strand
CAGTGGCTGGTAGTCAATGACGGGTAAGATTTTCTCAAGATAAGCCAACCTAAGACAGGACATAGATAGAATCATATCTATGCTCCAATGACGGGTAAGCTTATTCCTTGGAGAAAACAACCTAAGACAGGCACAGTCATCTGCGCCACAACTGGATAGTTGATGGCTTTATTTAAAAAAATAAAAAAGGGGGAATTGTTGGGAGCTATTTCCTTGGTTTAGAGTTGTAAATATAGCCCTGAGAGGTACAAGCTCAACCAAAGGTGCAGGCTGAGATCTGCTGATAAGTGTGCTGTGTTTTTCACAACAGCTAAATGTTCTCAGAGGAGAGACTTGACCCGGGAAGGGGGGAGGAGTTTGTCTGGGAACATTCTGTTTGCCCAGACAAATGTTAACATTGTATGGTGAAAGGACCTTGTATCTTTTTCTGATGCTCTAGGAAGGTATATAAGGACTGGGCTAAATAAAGTCGGGCGGCAGTATTAACTGTGAGCCTTCAACCTCAAACTTGTGTTCCTGTGTGATCAATCCCGACACCCTCCGCAGAGACTCGGTCCAGGCTGCGCGGGCGCGGCATTTAATGACCTTAATTTGTCACTGTATATGGTGGAATAATCAGTAAATGATGTGGATGGTAGCAGGCACGGTGGCACACACCTGTAATCACAGTACTTGAGAGGCTAAGACAGGAGGATTGCAGGTTCCAGGCCAGCCTCAGCAACTTAGTGAGACCCTCAGCAACTTAGTGAAACCCTTTTTCAAAATAATAAGGGCTGAGGGTGTAGTGTGGAGGTAGACCGTGGGTTCAATCCCCAGCACTACACACACACACACACACACACACACACACACTGATGTGGATGGCAACTTCTGTGATTGTTGTTGCAGCTTGAGTACCTCCCGGTGATGGCCAAATTTCCTTTTTCAGGTTCAGATAACTTATGCTTTCATCTGCTTTTCTTAATTTCTATGCCTAAATGCCTGTTGTGTGGTCATTTTCTAACCATCACAGCATCCAGCTCTTGGTCTCTAGCCTTACACCAATGGTGAAAGCACAAATATTACTGGAGTAGTACTAAGTAAAGAGCATCTTTATGGTTAGAGATGGAAATAAGAACATAGTCAAAGCAGAGATCACAAATTCAAATTAAACAACGAATGGTTAAGATTTTAGAGGAAAGGTCATTTGATTTCTAGAAGTTATATGCTAAAAGATAAAACACTTGTGCAACAAAGCAGCTGAATAATCCCTTTATCCTCTTACTTGCTACAGATATCTCCTACCTAAAAAGATTGAAAGACGGATGCAACTAGTCTGGCTCTTAGATAGCAAATTTCTGCATCAGTGTAGACAACGGGCATTATAGACCTCTATACACAGAGATACTAAGCTTTCTCTCAATTTTTTTGCTAAAAGATTTTTGGGGAAACATGGCAGAGTAAGAAGTTCCGTTTTTTCTTCGTTCTTAATATCTTCTCATTCTCCTCCCCCCTTTTTAACTCTTTTTTTCCACTTTTGGTTCAGAATAGAGTCACCTTCTAATCACTACCTTTTCAGATAATCGAAATGACTGTCTTGGCCTTCTCTGATGTAGGATTCATTTGTGCAAGGCACTGAGCATTCATTGTTGTGCTGGATTCCTGTGTCCATTAGGCTTCAATGGAGCCTTTGCCCGCAGACAATAGACTTGATCTGTGGCCTTTCTGCTTGGCTAACCGCTCCTCAAATGCTAACCCTGAAAGGCACTGGAGGAGATTCGTATTACCAAAAGACGAATTAGGGACAAAAGATTCCATGAAAAGGGTTGCACAAACCATGGAAATTTTCTGCCATGAGTCTATTGATTGTTCTTCTTTCTGTAATCTTTCTACATACAAAGCAAATGGCATTGCCTAACCACCGCACTGCCTACTGATATTATTGTGAACCAAAAGATGGTTGGGATGCTGCTTTCCTAAGAGTGATTATCTTAGAGCCTGCTTTCTCCTTACTGCTTCTAATGAGTTCCCTAACACCACTGCTTTCATTACATGCCTTTTGTTCTGCTACAGAGAAATGAATTTAAACAACGGTTATTCAAGAGCCATGTGGCATTTATCGATTGGATAAATGCAAGCCTGAGAGTTGGTTGTGCTCCTTTGTGAGCCTGCCAGCTCCCAATTTTGCTTATCAGTTAGCCAGGTTTGCCTCCCACCTGCTGCAAGGTAATCCTGAAGCTTGGTCTGAGAGGGCTTTGCCAAGACTGGAAGGGAAGGGGCTACGGAAACTTTCCCGGCATAATCCTAAACCTCCTCGTTGTGCAATTCTAAAAGTATCTTCAGGTTCTTACAGGGTCCATTTATGGATAAATAAGAACATCTGAAAATTAGAATTCCTCTGCTTTTCAAGAGAATGTGGACAGGTCCATGCAAATAATGAGCCCACTTAATTAAAATTCAGTGAAATATGTGGTTGAACATCACAAGAACCACAGTATTTTGTAGGTCAAATGTAATAATTTTGCATGTAATGAGATTTATGAGTAAGTTTGTGTCTGTAACAGTTTCAAAGGAATTACTCACTTTGGATAAAAGAGATTATGTTTTTTCACCATGTAGAGATAAAGGCACCAGCTAAAATACTCTAAAATAGTAGTTCTCAACATATTGCAAATTAGAATTATCTGAGATTTCAGAAAATTCTGTATAAACAGTGTTTGGGCTCCATCTGCCCAGGTTAGCAAGCAATATTTGTCTCTTTCCTCAGAAAGAGGTAGCTGGCTCCAGAAAGATGGTGCTCACCCTTGCAGTGATTGACTTGCTCTGCACGACTCATGATTCTTCTGTGTAGGGCCTGAGGAAAGTCTATAAAAAAATATTCCACTCAACTTGGCTTCATAGCCACTGAAGATAGAGCAGGATGGGGCTCTTAAGCCTAGACCAGCAACAACCTTGGTCATTCTTGAAGCAAAGTAAATAACAACTATTTGATGTGTCCAGATCTCCTTGGCCAGAGGCCATTAATGAGGGAATGTGAAGAGAGCAGAGGTAAGAGGGTAGAGAAGCAAGGATCAGGATCGGTTCAGTCTCTTCCTGGAGACAACTCCTGTTCCTCCGGGGCCTCAGTGGGTAGCCTGGACTATCAGGCATAGTTTATTAATAGGTTTTAAAAGTAATTTATTATAAGCAATATGTTATGAAATATATTTAAGCTATCTACTCTTTCGGGGTTGAGAGTATATGCTATGTCCTTTTATATGGCCAACTAAAACTAATGTCCCTTTTCTCATCTTGGAAAGAAGGCAGCACCCTAAAAATATACAATGGCATCTGGTGACTTCATATAGGAGGCCCTTCTGGCATATTTTGTGATCAGGAAGGATCTTTGTTAAGGGGAGGGAAATATTATTGGCTCTTTGAAATAAGATTGAATGCCACTAATCTGAGAACAGTTGTCTGGGGTAAATATTTCTTATGGGACAGGCAGAGCAACATATCTGTAAATCTTCTGTTTTTGCTGAGCAGCTATAACAATTCTATGACGTCTGTATTATTTTCCAGATGATAATATTATAATATTACTTCATTTTATTTTGATGCACATGTATTTATTGTACAAAATAATGGGGGATAATGTGCCATTTCAATACATGCATTTACTGATTAAATCAGGGTACTTAGCATCTCCATTTCTTATCACTTCTTTATGTTTGGAGCCTTTGAGATCCTCTTTTCTAAATCTTCATAAAGTATTTAATAGTTTATTGTGAACTATAGCCACCTCTCTGTACTAAGGAACACCAAAACACTCCTTCTATGTAACTTTTATTCGTTCTTTATTTCTGAAGGCTCCTATGTTATATAAAAGTTGTATTAAATAAATGTATATGCTTTCCTCTTGTTAATATGTCTTTAGTTATAGTTATATGAGTCCAGAGCAACTCAGTAATCTGGCTAACCCAGTGTGTGGGGTAGAGCATTGGAGAGTGCCCACAGAGTGTCTCAGAAGCCAGACCTGAGGCTGATGTGGGTCCTGGGTCAGGCCTGGGACACCCTACCCAGATGGGACTGTTGGCCCTGGCCAGCCCCAAACACATAAGGAGTCATTAAGGGTGACTTAGTACTACCCTTAAATCCTGAAACATTTCTGGAAATCCTGAATCTAAGGAAAGTACTATAAGCCCAACATAGGATTCTGTGTCTCAATGCTATGTTGAATGTTCATATATCATAGTAAAATTAATCAGAGAATCCTGAGCATACATGTATTCTTCGTTTCCAATTCTATGAAAAGAGAGGGTAAAAATATATTAATCTGATTTTTACATATATCAACTATACATTTTCTCACCTTTGGCAATGAGTTTTATAAAGCCAACTTCAACCTCAGATTTTTGAATAGCGCCTCCATGTTTGTGTCATATAAAAACATAAAACATATTTAATAACTTGTTTGGTCACAATGACAACACATAGATTATATAATGGAAGCATATGTTCTTAGTGGTTTGAAGTGGTAGTTTACTGGAATTCAAAATATAAAGGATCAAGAGAGATAATCTAATATGTAGCTATTTTAATAAATTTCTTAATTGCATAATTAGGGTTGCACAAAAAGCCTTCTTCCTTGCTAATAGAAGAGCATATTGGGTGTTAATGTTAATCTTATTCTTCACTCAGATTTATTGATCTCCTAGATATCATGCTCTCACATTTAAAATTAAAAAGTAGTAAGTCAGATTCCCAGAAGTAATAATTCCACAGCTAATCTGTATCCTCCTACCATTCATATAATCATTATTTGATCCAATGTAACTCTTGCAGAGTTATTGTCTCATAGGAATGAAAACATTAATGATTTTCTTCTCAAAGTGAATTCACTTATTAATGAATTGCATGTACGGTAAGAAGTGCTTTCTCATTAGCATCCATGGTGTTTATTTGTTTTTTTTTCTCTAAAATCATTTATAAATAATGTGTAATGCTGTTTCACAACAGAGGGATACTTAGAACAAACACAACGGAAAGGTGACTTAAAACTCAATGGGAAATTATTAAAACAAAATAGATGATAGATATTGGGAAAGCAATTGCCAATGTGCATCTAAATCCATGCTCAATAATAAAACAGGAACAAATGAAATTCACTAATCAAAGGAAAGTGCACATGAATTGGAAAGGACTTAATAGGGGTTATTAGGCATTTCACATGCATTATCAAAATTACTTGCTCTAGTTTCAACCTGAGTACATTTCACTTTAAAGAACCAGCGACTTAAATCAATAAATATTTATTAGTGCCTACTATGTTTGGACAAGGCAATAAGCTGAGTTAGGTGATATCGAAATGAGTTAGTCATACCCAATTTATTTAACTGAATTGACTGAGTAGTAGACTTAATCACTGAAACATCTAAACTTCAGGCTATCAGCTTTTGAAAACAACTTAGTAAGTCATTCAATATTTGAACCAATATGGTGATGATTACACAAAAGGATTTGCCATTTTTATTAGTATTTCTCTAAATATTTAAGAAACAGAAAAATATGGATACCACATAAAGACCAAAATGGGCTGTCATTCTAGAAAATAAAATGTGTGTGATTTTCAGAAATACTTAAATCTACTTATGGTTCATATTGTACATGAGGATGGCATTCATTCCCCAAACTTCATTGTATTATTTTTATTCCTCTCAACATGTAATAACCAAGTGAAAATGCCTATTGAAGAACAAACATCGCATCGTATTATTAAGTGTCACACAAAAGGCATTAGAGAAATATGAAATCACCTTGGGGAAGCCAAAGAAACACGTGATTTAGTGTAGGGCATTAAACAATTAATCAGCTCAGCTGTGTTGACTTTTAAATTATTGTCATCCACTTTTGTAAGTGCTGCAAAGGAGCGAGATTCAATCTGGGATATTTTTATTACCCTGCAGGAGCTGAATAATATTTTTGCAGGATTTGTTTTCATTAAGTTCCTACCAGATCATTTAAATAAAGACATATATATATATATGTATTTATTTATATATATATTTATTTTTATATATTTTTATATATATTTATATATATATATATATAAATTCAAGGAGTTTAAATATATATATATTTAAATTTTTTGAAATAATTAAGTGGCTCCATTAAAGAATCGTTGTCAGTTGGCAGCTACTATTCAACAGGCCTTGAGTTGAGAGGTTTGTGGATACCACCCACCAAATCTTGCCAAAACTAAGCCAAAAAGGATCATTTCCATTTCACAAAGGAGGAAGCTGAAACTCAATTTGGGGATTTGCCCCCTGACCTTCAGCTAATTCATGACAGAGTCAAAAGTTGAATCCTGTAATACCTGGTTGTCAAGAAGCAAGAAAGAGGTTTGGGTGGAATTGGCCTCTAGTCATAATTTACAAATTTGGTCTAAGATACTTTGATTGGTTCATTGCCTGGTTCATTCATCCACTCGTTCATTCATTCAACTCACTTTTAGCACCTATCTTACTTGAGAAAATGTCTGGAACTTTGAAGTGACAAAACAGAACAACCCTCTTCCCAAGCAGGTTAAAATCTAGGGGTAATATTTGGTTTCAACAATGACTCTTTCAGAACTTATACTTTACCAAAGCCCTTGGTGGCAAGGACCCTCCTACAGAAACTATGTTTATAGAAAAGGATCTCCTCAACCTGCCTGCATTCTCATTACCAAGAAGAAACCACGGAATACTTCTTTGTGAACTCCTTAAAATTTTCTAGGCATATTGAAATATATACATCACATACTTTACAATTTAAAAATACTATACAAGTATTCTACACTTTCTTAAACCCAAATGGGAAAAAAATTGAGATTTGGGGGATATTTTTGCGTGATGTGCTATCAGCTCACTCATCCACTATGGCTTTCTGGGATTGTCACGTGGTAGGAGGTATTAGGGCTTTTGCTGGGGATTCTGAGAAAGAGTTTCAGGTCCATAAAATACTTTCTGTATTCTGACAGATATCATCACCTGATTACAAAACTTCTTCCCAGGGATGGTTCTAATCCTTCTAACTTGATGCCCTCTGCAACTTCATCTAATAAATAAAAAAGGAATTGGCACAAGAGATGAAGTTTTGTCATTTGGAATCCAATTTCTGCTCTCAAAAAATGTATGTTTTTGAAGTGTATATACAAAATTTACATAAAAGTTAGACTTTCATCAGTGCCTTAGAAGAGGAAATATAAAGTATTGCTATGTAGGAGAGTTAGAAAAAGATAAAAATAAGTTTTAGACATTTAGATACTTGTACATTGCTGGTGTCAGAAGTAAATTTTCCTTTGCTATCCATAATCTATTTTATAAGCAAAAATGTAGTGTGTAAGTTAGGAGACGACAGGAAGATGGTGCATACTGCAATATCTGGTCATGGCTTTTCCAACAAGATTGCCAAATCCTAACATCTGCAAGTACAGAGATTTGCTGGACACAACCAGCTCACTTGCGAGTAGTGACTCTTCTAGGAAGCTATGTTATTTCCAGGCATAATAAAATCTAGTGTCTTGACATTTTGGACAATTACCTTATGAATTATGTTTGAAGGAGAAGAAAGGGCTGCATTTAGATATGCTCATACAACTAGTTTTGTTTACCTGTATTTTTTTTCTGGTACTGGGGATTGAACTCAGGGCATTCTACTTTTGAGCTAGACTCCCAGCCCTATTTTGTTTTTTTATTTTGAAACAGGGCCCCACTAAGTTTCTGAGGGCCTAGCTAAGTTGCTGAGGCTGGCCTCAAACCTGTGATCCTCCTGTCTTGCTTCCCAAGTATTGGGATTACAGGCATATACCACCATGCCTGATTTACTTGCCTGTCTTTGAAAGGCAGAAAATTTAGCAAGTATAGCTGTTTAGGGCTGGGGGTGCAATCTTATCCTTCATCTCTTAGCAGAAGAAAGCTGACTGACCCATTCAAGATGGAAATGTAGAATGCAGGGGAAACTTCCTTTCTTAGATCTTATACTCTCTTAATATGGTAAAGGAAGGTAGAAAAACATTGAGATTTGGAATCTCCTGATTACTTATGCTAGGTATCCATGGATCAATAGAAGATCCTAGGCACCAAGGATCCTCAGACATGCAAGGCATAGCTGAGAGTCTATTTGGATTTCACAGGGCGGAAAAAGATGATTTATAACTTTTTTCCAGATCCTCAAAGGGCCCATGGCTCAGAAGAAGGTGATATACTGCTCATTGTTCTAATCCAATTTTCTGGAAATATTATGAATTGCCCATTACCTTGTGGCTCACCCACAACCAAATTTTAACTGGACTATTAATGTACATGTTAATGCCCTTTCTACAATGACTATGGCTTTAACCAATCTTGGAAAAATATTTTTCTTATACAAACATTTTTATTGAAAGTGCCACTTTCTGACTGTATTTCTAAAATTCTTAAATTGATGCATTATAAATATACACAATAGGGGGATTTGTTGAGATATATTAATATATGCACATGACATAATTTGGTCAATTCATTCCCCAGTTCTCTCTTTTTCTTCCTCTTCTCCCTCCCAACTTGGTCCACTTCCTCTGTTGTACTGATTTTCCTGAGATTCCCCCTTTTTTATTTCTCTAGCTTTTGCATATAAGAGAAAACATATGGTCTGTGACTTTCTGAGTATGGCTTACTTTGCTTAACACAATGTTCTCAAGTTCCATCTATTTTCCAGAAAATTACACAATTTTGTTCATTACTGCTGAATATAACTCCATTATGTATATATGCCACATTTTCTTTATCCATTCATCTGTTGACAGACACCTCAGCTGGTACTATAGCTTGAATATTGTGAATTATAGTACTATAAACATGGGTGTGCATGTATCACTATAATGTGCTCATTTTTAATTATTTTGGATAAATACCAAGGAGTGATATAGCTGGGTCATATGATAGTTCCATTTCTAGCCTTTGGAGGAAACTACATACTGATTTACATAGTGTTTGTACTAATTTACAGTCCCACCAACAGTGTATAAGCATTTCGTTCCCCCTACATCCTCACCAACATTTACTATTATTTGCATTCTTGATGAATGCCATTCTAACAGGTGTGAGGTAAAATCTCAGGATAGCTTTGATTTACGTTTCCCTGATTCCTAAAATTGTTGAACACTTTTTAATATATTTGTTGGCTATTTTTGTTTCTTCTTTTGAGAAATGTATGTTTAATTCAACTGATAGGACTTTTTTGAGATGTTTATATATTTTTAAATTTATATATATATTTTTTATTTTATATATACATATATAAGATACATATATTAATTTATATATATTTTGAGATCTTTATATATTCTAGATATTAATCCTCTGTTGCAAGAGTAGCTAACAGATTTTTGACTCATTCTTTAGGCTCTCTCTTCATGCTCTTACCTGTTTGCTGTGCATAAGCTTTTTACTTTGATGCCATCCCATTTATTAACTCTTAGCATTTATTTCTTAAACTTTAGGAGTCCTATCCAAGAGGTCATTGACTGCCTATATATTGACCCTATATTGTTGACCCTATATTTACTTCTAGTAGTTATAAACTTTCTGATCACATTCCTAGGTCTTTGATTCATTCTGAATTTACTTTTGTGAAGAGTGAGTTTTTACCATGCAGTATGATCTTGGCTTTGGATTTGTTGTATATAGTGTTTCTGATGTTGAGGTTCATTCCTTCTATCTCTAGCTTCTCTAATGCTTCTGTCTTGAATGGGCACTGAATTTTGTAAAAAGCTTTTTCTCCATCTACTGAGATGATTATGTGATTTTTGCCCTTAATTCTATTTGTGTTGTGAACTATATTTATTCATTTGTGTAAGTCGAGCCATCTGTGCATCCCTAGAATGAAAGCAACTTGATCACCAAGTACAGTATCCTTAATGTATTGTTGAATACAATTTGCTAATGTTTAATTAAGAAATTTTGCATCTATGTTTATAAAGGATGATGGTCTGCAGTTTTATTTCCTTGATGTGTCCTTAAACAGTTTATTTATCAGGGAAATACTGGCTATATAGAATAAATTTGGAAGTGTTTCACCACTTTTTACATCATGAAATAATTTGAGGTAAGGCCTGGTGGAATTCACCAGAGAATTCCTTGATCTTGAGCTTTTTGTTGTTGTTTTAACTACTGTTTCAATCTCATTGCTTGTTTTTGGTCACTTTATGTTTTCCATATCCTCTTGTTCAATTTGGTAGGTCATATGTGTCTAAATATTTATTCATTTCTTCTAGATTTTCCAATGTATTGGAGAGTAAGTTTTCAAATAGTCCCCAGTGATCTTCTGGGTTTCTGTGATGTCTGTGGCAGTACCCCCTTTTTATCTCTAATTTTATTAATTTGGGTCTCATCTTTAGTTTAGATAATGATTTATTAATCCTGTTTATCTTTTCAAAGAACCAACTCTCAGTTGCATCCATCCTTTGTATTGTTTTTCATTATCTACTTCCTTATTTTTGACTCTGGTCTTAATTATTTTCTTCCTTCCACTGGTTTTGGAATTGGTTTGTTCTTGTTTTTCTAGGACTCTTGAGATGCATAATCAGGTTGTCTATTTGGGATATTTCTGATTTTTAATGTAGGCACTTATAGCTATAAATTTTCTTCTTAGAACCTCTTTCATAGTATCCCAGAGATTATGAAATGGTGTATCTTTCTCTTTGTTTGATTCTAAGAATTTCTAAATTTCTACTCTGATTGCTTCTATCACCCATTCCTCATTGAAAAATGCATTGTTTAAGTTGGGTGTGGTGGCTCATGCTTGTCATCCCAGTACTTGGGAGGCTGAGATAGGATGAGCACAGGTTTAGGGCCAGCAACTTAGCAAGGCCCTCAACAACTTAGTATGACCCTGTTTCAAAATAAAAAATAAAATAGGGCTGGGGGTGTAGTTTAAAGGTAGAAATCCCTTAGCTTCAATCCTCAGTAACACACACACACACACACACACACACACACACACACACACACACATATATACACACGTATTTTACTTATTGTTTAATGTCCATGTGTTATATAGTTTCTATAGTTTTTCTTGCTATTATTGTCTAATTTAATTCTATTATGGTCTAATAAGATGCAAAGAATTATATTGATATTTGTTTTGGTGTGTGCATATGTTTGTTAAGATTTGCTTTGTGGTCAAAAATATGGTCTATTTTGGAGAAGGTTTCATGAGCAGCTGAAAAGAAAATGAATTCAGCTGTTGTTGTTTGGAATATTTTGTAGATGTGTGTTAGGTCTATTTGATTTATAGTATTATTTAGGTCTGAAGAGTCTACTGAGTTTGTCGGGATGACCTATCTATTGGTGAGAGAGGCATGTAGAAATCACCTAGTATTATTGTATTGGGATCTATCTGAGACTTTATGTCGAGTAGTGTTTGTGTTATGTAATTAGGGGCACTGAGGTTTGGGGCATAAATATTTATGATTGTTGTATCTTCTTGTTATATTATTCCATTTTTCACTATCAAGTACCCTTCTTTGACTCTTCTGACTAATTTTGTCTTGAAATCTGCTTTGTCAGAAATGAGATTATCTACTCCTGTTTGTTTTCAGTATCTATTTGCATGGAATATCATTTTCTATCCTTTCACCTTCAGCCCGTGGATATCTTGCCTAAGAGGTGTGTCTCTTGCAGGCAGCATTTAGTTAGGTCTTGTTTTTTAACCTAATATGCTAGTTTATATCTTTTAATTGGAGAGTTGGGAATATTTACATTCAGTGCTATTACAGAGAGATGTTTATTAGGGCCAGGTAGATGCCAATCTCTGCTGGGCATCTGGATCTCAGGAGCTCCAGGCTCAGTCTCCAAATGTAATCATGCCTGCCTCTGGTTTCTTGACCTTTTTTGGCTGGTTGTGGTAGCCACCAAACTTGAAGGGAAAGTGAGTTGAGCTGCTCTGTCTTCACATCTCTAATCTGGGTACAATCTTCTCTGTGCCCGTTTCAATCGTGTTCTACCAGGTGCACCCTAGGACACACAGTAGGCCCTGGACTGTGCAGTGTGGCAATATCTCCTACGATCTCCTGGGTTCCCACAGCAGCAAGCTCTAGCATGAGCTCCAAAAGATGGCTTCCCGCCTCAGCTTCCCACTTATATGTTGAGAAACACGGGGTGCCTTTCAAACACCGGCTCACCCTGCAACCTCTAAATCAGCTAAGTTCAGACTCTTTCTGTTCTACAGGTGTACCTCTGCCACATTTGTATGCTGTATTTCTCTCTCTTTTCCTTTGTGTTATCCCTCCCGCTGTGGCGACCCAGCGTCACTGACACCCCCTGCTTGGCTTTGAGCACTCCTCTTTGTCCTCTGTTTCAAAAACCAGAATTTCTGGGTTTCTCTGAATCTCTGACTGTCCAATATTGAATTGTAGTGAATTCTTTCAGTCACTGAGCTTGCTGAGAAACAGTATTCCTACTGCTTCAATTCCAAGCTGGAAGACACCTGGAAAGTGGAGCCTTCCTCTAGTTCACCATCTTTGTTTCCCCCAAACTAGCTTTTTAATTAAATTATTATTATTTTTTTTTGCAGAGACATAAAAGCCCTTCCAGGGTATGGGATTCGCAACCTCCACTTCCAATGGAGCATTTTAAAAATCTATTTTATGTATACTATTTGTGCTTTGAATATGTTTCTTTTTTAAAAAAATAGATTCAATTCCTATATGATGAAAACTATGAATTTAGAATATCTAAAACGGTAAAGATTTATCTTATCTACCCATCCTGTTCTGTGATTTCATAATTTGAGACGTTTAGTTCACTCATGTTAGGAAGATTATCCCTGATGCTTCTGAGATTTCTCAAAACAGAATTTCTGAAAAACACTTCTATGCTCATAAGAAATAGTGTTGTAAGAAGAAAACACTCAGGAACATCTTTCTTTAGATAGAAAAATTGAGAAAATGATTAGTTTTGTGGAAGAGATTTATTATTTTTTCAAGTAAAGTGATACAATATGTCAGAGTGGTTTTTTTTTTTCTGTTTGGAATGGCCTTTTAGGTGGCCCAAATAAAAAAAATAATAATCATTTGAGAACAGAAGATGCCATTCTCTCATTCCACCTCTCCATCCTCACACTTTGTTACTGTTCTATGGATGTTAACTCTCAGTCCCAAGCCAGAACAAGAGCTAAGCAGAGCACATGTGAAGTTAAATACCAAGAAGGCCCCAACATACACATTTTATACCAGTCATACTTCACCCCATAGAGTCCCTATTTATTTTTCCATATTTATTTGCGTATTATTTCTATTTCAAAAAGTAACAGCCAAATTTTATAGAATACAAAATAACTCATTTCCTCCTCCCATAGCTGGATGGTGTGAATATTTATCTTATTTTATTTTATTTTTTAACATGCTTTTATTGGTGCATTGGAGTCTTATATCGCAATGAATATCTATTTGATGTTAACATACATGCACACAGTTCTTAGTGTCCCCCCCTGCCTCCCCCCACCTGTATGAAGTACCAAGAATGATGTTGGTATATTTTCACATGTACATATTGTTTATGATAGTAATTCCATTAATTCACTTCTTTCTTGCCCTCCCCCTTCCCTTGTACCACTTCCCTTGCCTTGCTGAGGGTTCTCCATTATCAACTGGAGTCCCTTGTGTAACCCTACTACTCCTTAGGTTGCACATATTAATGAAAACATATGTCCCTTCTTTTTTTGTGATTGACTGATCTCGCTTAACGTAATGTTCTCCAGATCCTTCCACTTTCTTGCAAATGCTGTTATTTTGTTCTTCTTTATTGCTGAGTAGAATTCCATTGTGTGTATTTCCCACAATTTTGTAATCCACTCATCTGTTGATGGACACCTAGGTTGGTTCCATAATTTGGCCACTGTGAATTGTGCTGCTATGAACATGGGTATGCATAGATTACTGTAGTTTTCTGGTTTCAATCCCTTTGGTATGATACCCAGTAATGGTATAGCCGGATCATATGGTGGGTCCATTCCCAGTTTTCTGAGGAATCTCCACACTGATCTCCATAG
>PVJS01051270.1:0-13974 GCA_004027185.1 Glis glis | reverse complement strand
AGGGATTGAAACTAGAAAACAACAGTAATATATGCATACCCATGTTCATAGCAGCACAATTCACAGTGGCCAAAATATGGAACCAACCTAGATGTCCATCAACAGATGAATGGATCACAAAATTATGGGAAATACACACAATGGAATTCTACTCAGCAATAAAGAAGAACAAAATAACAGCATTTGCAAGAAAATGGAAGGATCTGGAGAGCATTATGTTAAGCGAGATTAGTCAATCACACAGAGTGTGGTTTTAAGTGTGATGATAAAAACTTAGCAGTCACCCTTATTAGCCTGGATAAGGAGGTATCTGATCATATTCATGGCTTGTACAGTGTCTGTGTTTTTTTCTATGTTCAGGCATGATTGTGGAATGGATCTTATTGTTTGTTTTGTTCCTTCATAGTCACAGGAAAGCCTTATGTAATGTTTGTATTCTCTGAAACTTTTTATGGTCTATAGGAGAACACTGGGGCTTAGCTGTGAATGCTCTTTTCTTTTCTTTTCTTTTTTCTTTTCTTCCTTCATAGTAATGGGATACCCAAAGTTTATAGGTATGATCCTTTCTAATGTGAACAGTGAAATAAATGAAGAGTTGTTTTCAAAATAAAGTCTCAGTAGTGCAAATGTCTTAAACGCCAATCATAAGTATTAATAATGGCTGCCAATGTTGATATATCCCTACTACCTCTCCACTGCCAGGGGCCACTTTTCCAGATTATGTTGTCTGCAACACACAATCTAATAACAGTTTCTCATTCTATATCAGTTTTATTTTACTTTCAAACCTTGAATTTCCTACAATAGAATCATTTGGTCTGGGCATTTTATAGATTGAGCCCTTTCAATTTCAAAGTAAATTTTAAGAGGCAGTATTCCTCAGGTTTTCTCAGTTTCCTCATTCTTTGGGCCAACAGAAAGATACTTAGTAATTTTCTGCATAATTTAACATTTTCCCCATCTATTCTCTACTGATCTTACAAAATGTATAATTATCAAACATAGTCAAAGATTAAAGAAATACCCATTGAAAGAACCATTTTCTTCCTCATTTAGGTTTTTGTTTTGTTCTTCTGATTATTTGCTTATTCACATTAGCAGGGGCTATTTTCAGTTATTAGTCCATTACCACTATCATCAGTAGAAAAGCATCTTAGAAGAGTTAAATAGCTGTTGAAGTGTTAGAGAAGATTGCGCTGGAGTTTTGGGGCTTTCCATGTTGGTGCTTCACAGAATCAGAGGAGATGTAAATGCTGTGACTCTGGGCCTAATGTCAAGAAATCATTTTACATAGTAAAAGTTCTATCATTGTGAGTTGTTTCTTTATGATCAATGAGTGACAGTCTCCAACTGGAGGAAAAAAATCCCACTTTAGTTTTCCGTGAGCAGTCATTGGTTTAAGAAGAAAGCAAGATTAAAACAAGCATTTCCAAAAATAGTAACAACTTCCAAACACAGATGGAGATCTACAGGAGGGAAAGGAGGACCCACCACGCTGTGCTCAAACAGTTTAACTCCTTGCCATTATTCTCCTTCACAAAATGACCTTCTGTACTGGGGTGATGGCTAACAACTCAGAGACCTAAGATATACTTCTGTATGAGTAGAAATTGTTCTCTATCTTTGGACTCCCAATCTAAAACTCTAAGCTGGCAATCAGATCTCCATTTCTTTATTGAAATGGAGCCGAAATGTCTATTGAATAGTCAGCCCATATATCTCAGGGCTTAGAGTAGCTCCCTCAGCCGAGAGGTCTGCTAAGAGTAGCCTTTCCTGTCCACCAAGCGAAAACAGCCCTGGTCCCATGACTCCCCACCAGATTACCAGTGTTTCTTTCCCAAAACATTTAGCAATTGTGAGAGTGTATTGTTGTTGTTTGTAATACTAGAGATTGAACCCAGGGGCATTCTGCCTCTGAGCTACACCCCCAGCCCTATTTCACTTTATTTTATTTTTATTTTGAAACAGGGTCTCACTAAATTGCTGAGAGCCTTGCTATGTTGCTGAGGCTGGCCTTAAACCTGCTATCCTCCTGTCTCAACCTCCCAAGTACAGGGATTACAGGCATGGGCCACCATGCCAGACAGGGTTTTGCTTACTGATTAGTGTTTTTGTTTGTTTGTTTGTTTTTGTTTTTTTCTTTAATTTTTTTTTTTTATTGGTGCATTGTAATCATACATCTTGATGGGTTTCAGGGTGGTAGAAGTATACATGTACACATTGGTCAATTAGCCCTCCCCCAATTCCCACCTCATTCCCTCCCCCTTCCTTCCTTCTCCTGCTTAGCATAGTTGACTTGGATAAGTTTGTGTATATACATCCTGTGCATTAGGGTGTTTCCCTCCACCCCCCATCTCCCTCAGTTAGGTCACCTTCTTTACTTATCTAAGGTTTTCTCCATCTTTGTCTGAAATCCTTCCTAGGCCCTATTCTCCCTAGCTTCCGCATATTAGGGAAAGCATTTTATGTTTCATTAGAAGCTAAGTTTTTGAGGACAGGTATTCTAGCCACCTTGTTCACTTCTACTTCCTCATTGCCTAGAACCGTGTCTGGCACTTAGTAGGTCCTCAATAAATGTGTTTTGAATGACCAGTTAAAACTGCACTAAAAATAGCAAATGGCACATATTCTGACAAAAAAAAAATTCAAAATGGGCGCACATACTTAAACCTAGGTTTGAATGCTGGTTCTATGTCTTTGGGTGAGGTACTTAGCCAGCCTGAGCCTCATTGTTCTCAATGCAAAACAAAGATATAAACAGCTAACTTTCAACTTAACAGTTGTTGAGGGGACCGAGTGAGAATGGTATACAAAAAGCACCTAATAGAAAACATAGCCCATCATGCATCCTCACTTGATACAAGTAAAGCTTAAGGGCATATACTGTAAAATCCATCAGTCCTGGTTGTGAATCCGTGCTTGCTACTTACTGACTGACTGATCTTGGACAAGTTTAATCTCTCTGAATGAGCTTCCTCATCATAAAATGTGAATAATAATAGTACCCACTTATTACAGCTCTTGTGATTGTTAATGAAATAATTCATATAAGATACTTGGATAAGTATCTGGTACATTAGAAAACACTAGAAATGACGACTTTTTTAAACTTCATTACAGTTGTCATATAGTGACTCACAGAATAATTTTAAAAGTAAACATTTAATGTCCTATCTAATGCAATAAGAAATAAAAAATTAAAAGTATATTGATTAGAAACAAATCCTAATATGTGCTTTTCACAGAGAAAATCTGAAATAATTGATTTTTTAAAAACTGGAACTGATATGTAATTGTAGCAAGGTTGCAGGATACAAGGTCAATATAAAAAAGTCAGTAGCTTTTTTTATATACCATAAATGAACAAATGTTATTTGAAATTAATAACATATTAACATTTGTACTAGGACCCCCAAAGTTAAATACCTAGACATAAATCCAACAAAATATGCACATACTCTATATGAAGAAAAATACAAAACTCTGATGAATCAAAGAAGATCTAAATAAATGGAGAGATATTCCATGTTCAAGCATAGGAAGATTCAACATTGTTAAGATGGCAGTACTTCTGGGCGTGGTGGTGCATGCCTGTAATCCCAGTACTTGGGAGACTGAAACAAGAGGCTCTCAGGTTCAAGGACAGCCTCAGCAAGTAGTGAGACTCTCATAACCTAGCAAGACCCTGGTTCAAAATGAAAATATAATAGGGCTGGGGGTGTAGCTCAAAGGTAGACTGCCCCTGGGTTCAATCCCCCTACCACAAAAAAAGTCAGTTATTTGTATTTGAGCTATAGATTCAGTCCCAATCAAAATCTAATCAAGGCTGAGTGCGGTGGTACCTGCTTGTCTGTAATCCCAGTACTTGGGAGACTGAGACAGGAGGATCACAGGTTCCTGGCTAGACTCAGCAACTTAACAAGGCCATTAGCAACTTAGTGAGACCCTGTTTCAAAATAAAAATAAAATAGGGCTGGGGGTGTAGCTCAGAGGTAGAACGCCCCTGGGTTTAATTCCTAGTACTACACACACAAAACAATCTAATCAATTTATTTGTGGATAGTTGTGTATGAGGGGAGGGATGCTGGAGATTAGATAAACTGATTTTAAACTTGATAGGAAGAAGCAAAAGACCCAACCTAGCAAACACAATATTGAAGGAAGACGGATACCACCTAACTTCAGATTTACTGTGAAGCTATATTAATCCAGACAGTATAGAATTGGTGAAAGAATAAACAGAAATTGCTGGAACAGAACAGAGAGCCAGAAATGGATTCTATAAATATAATCAGCTGATCTTTAACAGAGGAACAAAGGTAATAAAATACTCTTTCAACAAACAGTGTTGGGACAACATATCCACATGCAAAAAAAAAAAAAAGACAATCACATGCAAAACAATGAATCTAGACACAGACTTTATATCCTTCACAAAAGTTAACTTAAAGCTGGGCATGGTGGCACACTATTATTACATAATCCTAGTACTTGGGAGGCTGAGAAAGGAGGATTACAGGTTCAGTCAGCCTCAGCAACTTCGTGAGGCCCTCCACAACTTAGCAAGACCTTTTCTTTTTTTCAAAATAAAATAAAATAGGACTGGAGGTGTAGCTCAGAGGTAGAATACCCCTGGATTCAATCCCCAGTGCCACCAAAAAAATAAAAAATAAAAGTTAACTCAAAATGGATAATGGACTTGAAAGTATAATCAAAACTATAAAACTCTTAGATGATAGTGTAGGAGATAACCTAGATGGCCGTAGGTATGACTATGACATTTTAGATATAACACCAAAGGACATGATCCATAGAAGAAATAAGTGATGGACGTCATTAAATTGAAAAACTTCTGCTCTGTGAAGACACTGTTTGGAGAATGAGAAGACAAGCCAGGTACGAGGTAAATATTTACAAAAGACATGTCTGATTAAGGACTGTTATACAAAAGTATACAAAGAACTTTTAAAACTGAAAATAAGAATTCAAACACCCTGATTAAAAAATAGGCAAAAGGAGCCAGGTGTGGTGGCACACGACTGTAATCCCAGTACGTGGGAGGCTGAGATAGGAGGATCACAGGTTCAAGACCAGCCTCAGCAACTTAGTGAGACCCTGTTTCAAAACAAAATAGAACTGGGGGTGTAGCTCAAAAGTAGAATGCCAAGCTGGGTGTGGTGGCGCACGCTTGTAATCCCAGTACTTTGGGAGGCAGAGACTGGAGGATCCAGGTTCGCAGCCAGCCTCAGCGCTCTCTCTCTCTCTCTCTCTCTCTCTCTTTCTCTCTGTCTCTCTCTACCCTGTCCCTCTCTCTCTCTCTCTCTACTTAGTGAGGCCCTCCGCAACTTCGTGAGACCCGGTTTCAAAATAAAGCATAAAAAAATAGGGCCGGGGGTGTAGCGCGAAGGTAGAACGCCCCTGGGTTCAATCCCCGGTACCGCAAAAAAAAAAAAAAAAGTAGAATGCCCTGGGTTCAATCCCCAGTAACTAACTAACACACGCGCGCATGCCAAAACATCTACCTTACCAAAGATGTGCAGATGAACATCTACCTTACCAAACATGAAAGGATGTTCAACATTATATATCATTAGAGAATACAAATTATTTGAGTTACCACTGTACACCTATTAGGATGTCCAAAATCCAAAACACTGAAAACAACAAAAGCTGGTGAGGATGTGGAGTAACAGGGACTTTCATTTATAGCTTATGGAAAGGCATTTTGAAAGTATTTGGTATTTTCTTATAAAACTAAGCATACTCTTACCTTACAATCCAGCTATATTGCTTCTTGATATTTACCCCAAAATGCTGAAGACTTAGGTTCCCTTAAAAACCTTTTGCGTGGATGTGTATGGCTGATTTGTTTTTGGTTTTGAGTGGGTTATTTTTCTTGTTTTGATACTGGGGATTGAATCCAGGAGCATTCTAACTCTGAGCTATACCCCCAGCTTTTTTTAAATTATTTTTTATTTTGAAACAGGGTCTTGCTAAGTTTCTGAGGGTCTCACTAATTTGCTGAACCTGCAGTCCTCTTGTCTCAGCCTCAGGTACTGGGATTATAGGTATGTGCCACCATGCCTGGCTTGGCTAATTTATTTGTAATTGCCAAAATGTGAAATCAACTGACATGCCCTTCAATAGGTGAAAGGACTTTAAAAAACAAAAACATAAACTGTTACCTCCAGATAATGGAATGCTGCAATGTCATTTTGCACTAATAAGAAATGAGTTATTACACCATGAAATATGGAGGACACTTAAATGCACATTACTAGGTGAAGTAAGCCAGTCTGAAAAGTTTACACACTGTTTGGTTCCAACTATGTGGCATTCTGGAAAAAGATATACTCTGGAGATAAGAGGATCAGTGGTTGCCAGGGAATAGAAAGAATGGATAGGTGGAGCACTGAGGGTTTCTAGGACAGCAAAACTACCCTGTCTGACACTATAATGGTCAATACATGTTATTATACATATTTCAAAATCCCTAGACAGTACAACACCTAGAGTAAACCCCTAATGCATTTATAATTCTATTCCTCCTTTTCTGTCTTCATCCCCCTTTCATGTCTATCCTTTCTCTTATTTTTATTGTCCCCTTATTGCTTTACTAAAGAGAAAGAGGAATAATGATGGATATGGATGAACGGACTTAACACTATTGCTCATTTTTCTTGGGAGTATAATGCTAAGCTGTTGTTAAAAGCAAGGCAATCATAACAAGCTATACTCTTCATATGTGCTTTTTTTTTTTTGCGGTAGCGGGGATTGAACCCAGGGGTGTTCTACCTCCGTGCTACACCCCTGGCCCTATTTTTTTATACTTTATTTTGAAACCGGGTCTCACGAAGTTGCGAAGGGCCTCACTAGGTAGAGAGAGGAGAGAGAGAGAGAGAGAGAGAGAGAGCTGAGGCTGGCCGCGAACCCAGATCCTCCAGTCTCCGCCTCCCAAAGTACTGGGATTACAAGCGTGCGCCACCACGCCCAGCCTTCATATGTGCTTTTTTACACTGCTAAATGTATGATAATTTGTATTTAATTAGGTATACCTCCCTCATTACTCTGAATTTTGAGAGTTACTATTGTACCTAATTCTTACCATTTTTATTCACTCATTCCTCTCAAACTCAAGTTCGATATCTGTCTATATGAATCAATGCTTTTTCGAGGCTAGAAATTAGTGAAGTGACCAGCCAGTGGACTGCCTTTCCAAATTAAAACTTTTGAGCACTAAAGCTAAGATGGAAATGCATTATAATTACACATAACCATTAAGGAGGTGAAAGGCCAGGTAGAATACTGATATAATTGGAAAAACCATTGTAAAAATTCTTTTCCCTTGTAATTTCCATTTATTACTACAAGAACTTGTTCACATTGATGTTTGGATCAAAGGACCTACAAGTTTGTCTGTCTTGTAATATCATTTAGGGTATTCTAAGTGACCTATTATTATACTTAATTATACTTTCAGTGTAATTTGTCAATTTTTTTTCTTCAAGGGTTACTGAAGAAATCTCAGTGTAGTTTGCCCCTGCCTCTACTTCCTAACTTTTTACAGCACTAAAACTAAATTCTTCTTAGTTCTATCAGAAAAGTTGAAGTAATCTTCTGTCAAGTTAATGCACAGAATCAGTAGTACTCAAGCACATTAATTTTAACATCCTAATGTACTTAGAATTTCTCATGAAGAAGAGAACATCATTTAGGGACATGGCCCCAGTTCCTTTGGTAGAGAGCGGCCTTCTTTGGCAATCCTTTGCCACCCTTTTCAGCTCAAAAGAACAATTGCCTTTATCACTGTTATGCTAGTGAATTTCTACTGTGGGGAGGGTTACAGGACCTTTTCAACCTTCCAACTCTCATTGGACTAAAGGGACTTCCAGATACCATGATAAAGAAACCAGTAACCCATACCTTCTTCTTTATTTTTCTTTATTGTAATGATGATATGTAAAATACATGCCACACTAGAAGCTACAATGTAATGAAAGTAAAATGTACAAGGTGTACCTTCAACATTTAATCAGCATAAGACAGGTCTTGTTTCATTTACACATACATACACACAGTTATTTTAAAGCAAATACTAGGCATCATATCAATTAATATACAGCTACTTTAGGATGCATCTCTTTAGAAAGCAAGACTCGTTTTAAAAAATGTAACTACAATACCATCATCACACATACACACACACACACACACACACACACCAAATTAACTAATCTCTTGGTGTAAACAAATATCCAATCAGTATTCAGGCATCATCGGTTTTCCCATTTTTTTTTACAATAGATGTGTTTGAATCAAGACCTAAATTATATACACATAGCATTAGTTGCCCTAATCTCCCTTCCCTCTGTTTTTCTCACCATTTATTTGTTGATGACACTATGTCCTTGATCTGCTGGACTTCTCACATTCTGGGTTTTGCTCAGTCTATCTCTGTGCTCCTGTGATTCTGTATTTTCTTTCTTTCTTTCTTTCTTTTTTTTTTGTGGTGCCGGGGATTGAACCCAGGGGCGTTCTACCTCTGCGCAACACCCCTGGCCCTATTTTTTATACTTTATTTTGAAACCGGGTCTCGCGAAGTTGCGGAGGGCCTCACCAAGTAGAGAGAGAGAGAGAGAGAGAGAGAGAGACAAGGAGAGAGAGAGAGAGAGAGAGAGAGCAAGAGCGCTGAGGCTGGCCGTGAACCCGAACCCGGATCCTCCAGTCTCTGCCTCCCAAAGTACTGGGATTACAAGCGTGCGCCACCATGGCTGGCTGATTCTGTATTTTCTGTAAACCAGAGGCTTGATCAGGTTCATGTTTGACTTTGGGGCCTTATTCCAGTATATTGTTATTCTCTGGGACCCAGGAATCTCGATCTGCTGTGAGAAGACTGGTGGGTGGGTGTAGACAGGGAAGGAAGAGCCAGATCCTACAGGCCATCTCCTTGACTGTGGACCTGATCCAGAGACCAGTGAGGAGCCAAAGGAGTGTTGAAAGCAAGGGATGGAAGGCCGATGTTTTCCTGTGGAGAGAATGGTTTGAGTCAGGAAGAACAATGGCTAGGCTGCTTGCTGCCTTCCAGGTAAGACAAGATTTGACCTGAGCAGCTGTTGGGTAAAGTCAGTGGACTAGAAAGATGGCTTGTCACTCAACTGAATGAGACCCAGAGCTCAATGACGAAAGTAGTGTGGATGCCCAAGACCCTTAACAAGACAGTGAAATCTTGTATGAAATAGATTTGTGAATTCTTATTTTCCCCACTTATGCCATAGTATTGAAGTAGTGCTTTTTATCACTTCATTATTAGAATTCAGAAATTTTATTAGTCATGGTTCTAAAAAACAAAAGAGAGAGAGAGAGAGATTATTTATGGAGGCTGAGAAGTCTCACTACTTTCAGTCAGCAAACCAGAGACCCAGAGAGTAGATGGTATACTTCCAGGCCCAGTTGAAGCCTGAAGACCAGGAGAGAGGATAGTTTAAGTTCCAGTTCAAAGGCCAACAGGCTCAAAACCCAAGAAGAGCCAAGTTTCAGTTCAAGTTCAAAGGCGGGAAGACTGACATCCCCAGTTCCAGGCCTTCAGACAGGAAGCATTCCCTCTTAGTGGAAGGAGGGTCAACCTTTTTGACCTATTCAGGTCTTCACTGACTGGATGAGGCCACCCACACTGCAGATGACAGTCTGCTTTCCTGAGTCTGCCTATTCAAATGTTAATCTGATCAAGAAATGCTCTTATAAACGCATCCAAAATAGTGTTTGGCCGGAAAGATGGGCACACCATGGCTCCATGAAGTTGGCACGTAAAATTAACCATCGCAGATGCCATTTCTGTTCATCTCAGAGAGAGCTTTTGTGGTGATCTTTTTCATTTGTTGGGCTTTTGATATTTTAATATCAATGCCAATTACAGTCCCACCTCATGTGCAGTCCTAGTATTAAACCGGTAACATCTGTCATCACCCCAGCTCCCTCCTCATTTACAAGGTGTCTGGGGCTTGGCAAAAGCAGAAGAGGGATTCTCCAACTCTTTGCTACTTATAGGCATAGCATCCAGATGAAAGTAGCACAGAAGAGCTCAAGATGGCAGACTAAGAACTGTGTATGATCTGTCTATGGAGCTCAGTGTGGAACGCTTTTCATTTCCCTGGTTAATTTTAAAAACAAAATGAAACGAAGCATGGACATTGCTGAAGGGCTGTCCCTACTCTCCTCTAGGTTCAGCATAGCATCACTGTTTGTTTTCCTTTATTAAATCTCCCACTGCCTCTGAGGCAGAGGTAAACGTCACAAGCGATGTGGACAAAGGAGCATCCACCCAAGCTCGCTTCCCAGTCACCGCACCTGAAGGTGGCTCACCTTCCTTGTTGGGAGATGGATGCTAGCTTCAAGTTGCGATTGACCTTATTGTTTACTCTGCTTAGTTAAACATCCTTTTAATATTTTCTCCTTCTGATTTGCCTTACATCCCACATTCATGCTGTGGCACAACAGGGGTGAGAAGGAAAGGTCTTTCAAACTCAAGCACTTAATTAGCTCCTGGGCCCCAAGGGAAGCACTGGGTGGAAATGCAGCTAGAAAGTAGGGGAAAGAAAAGTCAGAGTTGGAATGCAATGACTGATGGTGGAAAAAACATTGGCCACTTTCCAACGTTGCTACAGTTACCGATTCTTCCGGAACCCAACACCCGTTCACAGAGTGTGCGTGTTGCAGCATGGGTGCCGTGTTATCTTCAGCGGTTCTGTTGTTCGTCTAGTCATGCTTGTTCATTTCTGCCAGAAGGTGCTGCTGCTGCTGCTTTCCCAATACACATACTGTCTCGTGTGTTGATTAATGGATGGCCCTCTGGGAAGGTTTTTGGTCCCTTTCTTTTATCATCAGGTGACCAGACTGTCATTTAGAGCCTCCTAATTGAGTTGCTTTAAATATAGTCAATGTCTGGTGAATATTCATCGGGAGAGGAGATATACAGTGATATATTATTAATTGTGAAATAAAGCATAATGTAATAAGATATAATTATATAGATATATAAATGTAGTTATATATGGGTTGTATTACATGGATATAATTATAGAAATATATGGTTATAAGGATATACTAATATAGATTATGGCTTTATAGATTAGAGGTATCAGTTGTTATTATATGTAATATAATAACATAGAATAACTATGCAGTAGAGCCGGGCGTGGTGGCGCACGCTTGTAATCCCAGTACTTTGGGAGGCGGAGACTGGAGGATCCGGGTTCGAAGCCAGCCTCAGCTCTCTCTCTCTCACTCTCTCTCTCTCTCTCTCTCCTTAGTGAGCCCTCCGCAACTTCGTGAGACCCGGTTTCGAAATAAAGTATAAAAAATAGGGCCGGGGGCGTAGCACGGAGGTAGAACGCCCCTGCGTTCAATCCCTGGTACCCACAAAACAAAAGAATAACTATGCAGTAGAATAAAAGGAATCCACTGCTGTTGTAAAAACATAAAATAAGTTCCTGGAAATGAATGGAGTACAGCCACGTGCCCCAGAGACCTCACTGCAGGCAGCCATACTATAGCTGTCTCCCCTAGAGTTGCCAGGGGCTGCCTGGCAGATACTAGCTAAGACAGTGGGCAAGTTGGGAGCTCATGGGCTTTGCTCTCTCTTCTCTGAATGCTTTGAAACCATTTTGATGATGGATTTTCTTAGGCTTAGTGTATAAGCCACATTGACCTGAGTTCTTATCACCTAAGATTGCAGTGAAACTTGCATTTTAAATCCCTAAAACAGCCATTGTTTATCCTTTGGAAACTAGTAAGCTTGCTGTGAATCAAAAAGTCCTCATCAGAAAATTGGACACTAAAGACAAAGCAAGCTGGGCATGGTGGCACACAGTTCCAGTGCGTGCTTGGGAGGCTGAGACAGGAGGATAGCAGTTTAAGGACAGCCTCAGCAACTTAACAAAACTCTAGTGAAGCCCTGTTTCAAAACAAAAATATTTTAACAGAAGGGCTGGGGGTGTAGGTGAGAGGAAGAATGCCCCTGGGTTCAATCCCAAGGGCAAAAAAAAAAAAAAGAAGCCACTAGCCCTGGAGAAGAAACAACTAAAGCCAAGAGCAACAAGAGCAAAAGGCCATGCTCCTGCCTTACCCTGGCTCACCAGGGTGGTTAACAGCACCTAAGCAAAGGCGCCTCTTTATGACTAAAGCAAAGGTCCCCCTTAATCACCACTAAGCCTAGTCCTGTCAATAAGCTGACAGATGCTGTGTGCTATTGACCTACCATTGACTTGGCCATGGCGGGCAATCTGGTATGGGCTAGCAGCACCCCACCAGGGTCTCTTAGCTTTCTCTGAAATCAAGGCAGCCACTCCAGGCTCTGACCCAGGCAGTGCAGAAGGCTAAGGAGACGTGAGGCCCCAGAGGTGGTTCTCAAACAACAAGGGAGAAGCCCATGGATTAATGTGTCCACCTCCTGTCCCTCACAGTTTTCAGGGGGTCCCCAGCAGGGCTGCGCCTCGCTGCCCCCAGTGAGGACTCTCCCCTCCCTTACTGGCTTTGCCATCCTCTTGCTTCTATTTCTAGATTCACCTCTAAATAAGCTGCCTCGGGCTCTGCTTTCAGAGCGTCTCAAACGAGTCATCTGCCCCCACGTAACCACATGGTGGGCATATGTCCTTTCTAGGCACACACATGCACATATGAACCTATTGCTGTTTACTGTGTGTACATAATTTTTAAAACATATTTTTAAAAATCAGTATCAATTATGGATATGCTCCAACAGTTTGTTTGTTTGTTTGTTTGTTTGTTTGTTTGTTTGTTTGTTTTGCGGTGCCAGGGATTGAACCCAGGGGCATTCTACCTCTGGGCTACACCCCTAGCCCTATTTTTTATTCTTTATTTTGAAACAGGGTCTCACTAAGTTGCGGAGGCCTCACTAAGTAGCTGAGGTTGGCCACGAACCCGTATCCTCCTGTTTCAGCCTCCCAAGTACTAGGATTACAAGTGTGCGACACCACGCCCAGCTGCTCCAACATTTTAATTTAGCTCTTCTGAAACATAGGCCCCTTCTCTCTGTTCATAACCTCCATTTCCCTTTCCTCAGCCACAACTCTCTCAATACCTCTTTGTATTTTCTTCCAACTCACATTGTATTCATATAGTGCTTCTTCTTGATTTTTGGAAAAAAATTTAAGTGCTGTCTTAAATTTTTCTTAAAACTGTAGATGGTGGTCCCCAGCATGCACCCATCTCACTCCCTCCTCAAACACGCAACAACATCTGCCAGAATGGCGGGGGTGAGCTCAGATTATTTGTTTGCCTGGTTTATGACATATGCATCGCTAACTCAACTTCATCTTCTCAGTCAGCTGCATCAGCCTCTTCTCAAACATTCAGGCCCACAGAACATAGGCCTGGATGTAGCCTCCTTGCCTAGCTCTCCTGAACCGTCCTGCCTGTTCTGAGCAGACTGAGTCACTCCTCCTTCTGCAGCCACTCTTTTCTGTCATCCTCTGCTCTCTCGTGAGTTGTTTTCCTGCTTCCCATGCCCCAAACCTTCCTCTTTCATCTCTAGTAGCTTCCTGAGAGAGTGCAATAAGTAAATTTCTAGTAACATGTCTGAAAATGCCTTCATTTATCTGCTCACCCGATAGAGAATGATAGTTGTAAACCATTTTCTTTTTTTTTAACTTTTTATGTTCATTTATTGGTGCATTGTAATTATACATTTTGATATATGTCAGGGTATGAATATCATACATGCACACATTGCACATTTAGCCCTCCCTTCAATCCCACCCTATTCCCTCTCCCTTCCTTCCCTTTCATGCTCCAGATAGTGATTGAGTCTTATAGGTTTGTGTATGTACATCATGTGCTATAGTGTGTTTCCCTCCACTCCCCGCCCAACTCCCTCAGGTCACCTTCTTTGTCCATCTAAAGATTTCTTCTTCTTCCCTTCTAAGTCCCTTCTACGTCCCATTCTATCTAGCTCCCACA
>PVJS01051269.1:0-14035 GCA_004027185.1 Glis glis | reverse complement strand
TTGTGTAATCAACAGCAAAGCAGTATCCTCTTTTGCCACTAGATGGTACTATTGCATAAATTTTAGATCTTAGTTTAAATAATATAGTTGGAGGAGATGTACTTTGCCTTGCTTTGTGGTAAATAGGATAATGATCAGGAAACATGATTTGATGTTATAAAATGTATTCCAAAGTCTAATAAGTGATTTGGGGGAGGAATAACCATTGTGTTGAACTAACTTTAACCAGAAGTACCAGTTCCCAAAGTGTCTTTTTACAAATCAATAGTCTAGTACAAATAAACAGGTCATAATTCCTCTTCTTTAGACAGCATAAATCTTTTTTTTTTCAGTACTAGGGATTGAACCCAGGGGCATTCTACCTCTGAGCTACACCCCCAGCCCTATTTTTTTATTCTTTATTTTTGAAACAGGGTCTCACTAAGTTGCGAAGGGCCTCACTAAGTAGCTGAGACTGGCTGTGAACCTGGATCCTCCAGTCTCAACCTCCCAAATACCCGGATTACAAGCGTGCGCTACCATGCCCGGCCAGTATAAAGGAAGAGATATAGAAATAATTTTATCGTAAGGTGGTAAGTGCTATGATATCATATGCCCAATTCTAATAAGGTATATGGACAGACTTGCAAAGATGTCTGCAGAAGCACATGATGAGCAATATATCAATTCATGGCTGAATTCAGACATATGTGAAGTACCAATATTCCCGGTGTGTATTATACCACGTGGAAAAATGATCAACCTGATATTCCACTCTTAAATGTAAACATTTAAGAGCATCACCTGTCACTCTCTGAGAGATTCCACTTCAGCATGGACATGGATCTAAGGGTAGGTTACAATGTCTCCCAGGAATTTTATTTTTTTATTGTAGTACTAGAGATTTAGCCCAGGGCCAAAACCAAATTTGTTCAAGTAGTTAAAAACTTTAAAACAAAATCTCAGAGTTTGTGTACTATAAGACAGATTATCATCCAGATAGGCTTGCTAAGAGGAATTCTCTGCAAAATATACCACACTGAAATACATGAAAAATGTCTTAATTCTGTATCTTTGAACTTTTAAAAACACATGCCATGTATAACAATTAGAGTTGTACTGTGTTGAACTGTGTTAAGGTCCCAAATGGCTCTTTTTTAAACCTATTAGGTAACAGACTTGGGTGTTTTTAAGGTCACCGATATACAGTTTGTGGTAAGGAAAAAATGTTTGTTATAGTTTATTTCCGAAAGGATGTCAAGTAGATATTTTAGAGATCTGTCACTGCTGGGGAGTTTTACCACAGAAATAGGCAATTAGAGTAGAAAATAATCAACAGAAAGATAGAAAAGAAGAATAGTATTGAAGAGCAAAAGGTTGAACTGTTATGATATTGAACATGAAGGGTTAAAAAGAGGAGCGAGAACTGTTTTTTCAGTGATACATGACAGCCTGGAAAATAAAGGAGACTTTGAAATGCATAGAAAAAGTGCGAGGTAGACTAAGAACGAGTAAAGAATAAGAGTAGTGAGCACACAGGAAGAAAGAAGAGTCAGGAATTCAGATGTTAAAATAGCCAAGTCCAGAAACAACACAAAGCAGGAAGCTTTTCAAAAGGGAAGGTAACATTTCTGTTGATAGTCCTCAATTCTATAGTTATTTAATTCAGTGAGAAGAGAATCTAAGTAAATGGAAATTAAAGCAGCTAAAGTTCTAACTTCAGTTATTTTGAAATTAAGAGTATGTTTTCCCCACTACAGACTGAATACTTTATAACTTTTCTTAGAGGTTATTACAGCTTTTCAATGTTGTTTGGTAAACCAAAATTAGGGCTTGAAGGTGCCATGCAAATCATCCAGACTTGAGTGATGCCTGTACTTTCCAAATAAGACAATTTAACCCTCAAATGGTTAGCAGAGGTCATGTAGCTCAGTTTAAGGCGAAGTCAGGAATGGGACCAGGTACTGACTTTCAGGGCTCTTTCCTCCAGGGCATCTGATTTTCTTGATCCTCTATCACTGTAGCACTTAAGGGTTAACAAGATCTGAGGGAGTGAAGGAGGGTGGCTGCATTTAGTATTGGAGATATATTCTAAAATCTTGCCTTAGTGTAGTGATAAAGTTGGTCTCTTATTTTTAAGATTAAGAATATTTATGAACTAACCAGTCACTGAGGGTTTTTTTTGTTTGTTTGTGGTACTGGAGATTAAACCCAGAAGGCACTCTACCTCTGAGCTACAACCCCAGCCCTATTGTTTTGAAACAGGGTCTAAGTTACTGAGGGCCTTGCTAAATTGCTGAGGCTGGCCTCAAACCTGCGATCCTCCTGTTTCAGTATGTTGATCTTTCTTATATGCTTCACTGGAAGAATTCAATACATTTCATTACTTAAAACTATAAATGTTAATTTTTACAAGAAGGAGTTTGCATATTATTGCTTACCTTAAGACACATTTTTGAGTATGTAAAGTGTCTTACCTATCCCAAGTTTACAAGAGGGAATATTGAATAAAAATGGATAAACTATAATTAAAAAGTCAGTCTTGATACCTTCATATTAGATGCCTCAGTTTCCAGTTTTGTAAGATGATTGGAATTATCTTCTAGCTCTTGTCGAAGATTTGAGTTCTCCATCTTCAGTGCCTCAACTTGCTTTAACAACTGATCATATGAAGCTGCAGCCATCCTTGGCTACCCTTGGACCTACAAGGTTAAAAAGGATTTTGAAATTCACTACAGTGGCTGCTTGTTTTTAAAGAAAGGGGTAAAGAAAACAAAACTCTTTAGGTGTGTAATAAGAACTGTGTTAATGTGCTGGTTTGATCTCAAAACAATATAGTTCAAGCAGCAGCATCTTTCTAAGAAGATAAAACTCTGGTCTTAGTGGAAGAAGAATAGGATTAAAGTAGAAGGAAGAACTTCAGTAGTGTTTGAATACATTTGCCTTTACACAGGTGGTAAGATTTCTATCAGGTAAAAATTTTTCAAGGTTTTAAAGATATTTTAACCAGTCTTATATAAGCAAAACTTAGGAAATGTAATCATTGATAAGGAATTTATTTATACCAGTAATGTTACTTTGTTTTTGGGTTTTGTCTGATAATTACAGATTTTTAGAGCCAAAATGGATTCATTTAATAAAAGGCTAGTCTTAAACATGGACATGGTGAAGTAGTTCTGAGGTTCTAAGACCACATTAATTGTAGTCATTCACAAAAAGGATCACAAAGGAAAGCATCAGATTGAAACTTTAAATATTTTTGATAGAAAGATGATAAATAAGAATTACTAATATAAAGTTCTATTACCCTATTCAAAAAGAATAAACATGATATGCCATTCCACAGCATATGTGGTCTTGGGACTCACTGTACTCAAACTGAGGCTAAAAGACACACAAAGGAAACGAATGACCTTTGGAGTAGAGACTGTCGAGGAGAAGTGAAGCAGAGTCTGGCAGTTAATTATATGACTGTGAAAGAAGAGGGAGACAAAAGAGATAGAGAAGATAGCCAGGTGATAAGAGGTCCTGGGTGTGAAGGATTACAGAATGCTAGGAATTATATTAGGATTAACCAAGTAAGATATAGGAGACCCAGATTCTCTTTTTAAAAAGCTTAATGTAGCCGGGCGTGGTGGCGCACGCTTGTAATCCCAATACTTGGGAGGCTGAAATAGGAGGATCAAAGGTTTGCCACCAACCTCAGCTACTCAGGCCCTCTGCAACTTAGTGAGACCCTGTTTCAAAATAAAGAATAAAAAAATAGGGCCGGGGGTGTAGCTCGGAGGTAGAATGCCCCTGGGTTCAATCCCCAGTACCAAAAAAAAAAAAAAAAAGATAGTGACATAAAATGCTTCTGTGAAAGAAATTCACAGATAAGGTAGCCAGGTTTTAGCAGTGGCTAATCATGACAATACTGGAGTTTAGCAATGGAACATCCTAATAACAAATCAAGGGACTTGGATCTACTCAGTTCTACAATAGCCAGAGTCATTGATAAACCTGGTATAACCTGGTAACAACTGAGGAGGAAAGGAGTTACTGGGGGTGGGATTACCTACAAAAATTTTATGGTTAGAAAGAATGAGCACTAGACTTATATTTAGAGACTTGTGTCTTAATTCCAGGCTTTGTCATGATTTAATCTTTGTTCCTTCATTTTAATTCATTTCACAATTTGTAAACATATATTCACTATCTGCTTTAATACAATTTATAAGGGCACTGTTAAGACTAAGTAACGAAAGGTAGGTTGAAAACTATAAGTGCTAAGTAAATATAAATTATATTATGGCCGGGCATGGTGGCGCACACTTGTAATCCCAGTACTTGGGAGGCTGAGACCGGAGGATCCAGGTTTGGAGCCAGCCTCAGCTATTTAATGAGGCCTCCACAACTTAGAGAGACCCTGTTTCAAAATGAAGAATAAAAAATAGGGCTGGGGGGCATAGCTTGGAGGTAGAATGCCCCTGGGTTCAATCCCCAGTACCGCAAAAAAAGTTATATTATGAAAATATATATATATAATTTTCTTGGGAAGACCTAATGCTGATCTACAGTTAATACCCTCCTCAAGGGACAAGGGGTAAAAAAATAATTCAGTCTCTTGAGGATGAGGAGGCATCCCAAGAATGAAGGAGAAATTCAGAGGAGTGATTACTTTTCTGTTTTACATCATACCATTAGTAAGCAGGTCTGGAAACAGCACATTAAAAACCATATGACAAGCCGGGTGTGGTGGCGCACGCTTGTAATCCCAGTACTTTGGGAGGCGGAGACTGGAGGATCCGGGTTCGCGGCCAGCCTTAGCTCTCTCACTCTCTCTCTCCCTGTCTCTCCGTCTCTCTCCCTGTCTCTCTCTCTCTCTCTCTCTCTCCCCTTAGTGAGGCCCTCTGCAACTTCGTGAGACCCGGTTTCAAAATAAAGTATAAAAAATAGGGCTGGGGGCGTAGCGCAAAGGTAGACAGAGGTGGGGATCTGGTAAACTCTAATAATGTAAGCCTTAACATTCCTTATATCAAATGAAATTTGAAAGAAAGGTAATTTTACACCAAAATAATAAAACAAAATGAGAGAAAGGTAAGAACACAGTGGAAAAAACAGGCACACACAAGTATGTTGCAGAGAGGTCACAACTTTACACAATTACAAAGAGAACAGATGGGCAAGATGAGCAGAAACTGCTAAAATTGTTCTTTATCAGAGAAAAAAAAATTCAGCCCTTTAGAAGTATAATTAAATCTTTGATTGTGCCCATCCTCTCCAGAATCCCAATGATTAAATCCTTTCTGTTCTAGAAGGCAGGATATTTCATCTAGTTTTATGGAAAAAAGAAGATATTTTATGGAGGAATACTATACCCTATAATCCTTCTAGGATGTTGCAGTCATCTCTCCTTAACCCAAAGTTGTTTTATATAGAACTTGTGATATCATAAATTTACTTTGGAATACCTTTTATGCAATCATAAGAATTTATAATAAAAAACATCTTAGTTGCAAATCACTCAACAACATTTTTTAAAAATTTAGGGGCTGGGCCGGGCGTGGTGGCGCAGGCTTGTAATCCCAGTACTTTGGGAGGTGGAGACCGGGGCATCCGTCTCTCTCTCTCTCTCTTTCTCTCTCTCTCGCTCTCGCGTGCTCTCTCTCTCTCTCTACTTAGTGAGGCCCTCCGCAACTTCGTGAGACCCAGTTTCAAAATAAAGTATAAAAAAAAATAGGGCTGGGGGTGTAGCGCGGAGGTAGAACACCCCTGGGTTCAATCCCCGGTACCCCCCAAAAAATTTAGGGGCTGGGCGTGGTGGCATAGGCTTGTAATCCCAGTACTTGGGAGGCTGAGACAGGAGGATTGCAGGTTCGTGGCCAGCCTCAGAACTTAGTGAGGCCCTCTGTGCAATTTACTGAAACCCTGTTTCAAAAACAAAATAGAAAAATAAAATAGGGCTGGGGATGTAGCTCGGAGGTAGAATGCCCTGGGGTTCCATCCCCAGTAACACAAAAATAAATAAGTAAATAAATAAATATTTAGGGGATAGGAGTATAGCTCAGTGGTAGAGCACTTGCCTACAATGAGAGAGGCACAGAGTTTGATTCCCAGCACTGCAAAAAAATAAAAAGAAAAATAAAAAAAGGAAAAAAGGAAAGCAATTTGGGTGAACAAATTAGTTGCCATATCCTATGAAATGGGAAAAACCTCTGAATCTTTTAACTTTACTGATAGCATGCAACTATCTCAATTTACTTTTCTGTAGTTAAGTTGCTCACTCATGAGATCCACACCCCCATCCCATAAGTGTAGGGTAGGGGAAAAGAAAACAAAAGGACTGTTATCCAGACTTTGATCCAAATGTTTTTGTATCATAAGAAATAAAGCAAGGAGAAAAAAAAAAAAGCCAGACAAGCAAAAGATACTCAATTAGAATTAAATGTAGAGGACTCATTATTACTAATTTAAGAAGTTTGGAGTCCGGTGTGGTGGCACACACTTGTGATCCCAGTACTTGGGAGGCTGAGACAGGAGGATACTAGGTTCAAGGCCAGCCTCAGCTACTTAGCCAGACCCTGTTTCAAAATAAAAAATAAAAAGGGCTGGGGATATAGCTCAGAGGTAGAATGCCCCTGGGTTTAATCCCCAATACAAAAAAAGAAGTTTGGGAATCACTTTCTTTTGGATAATGGATCTGCTTTTATTTTGTTTTAGTTAAAAAAAACCCATAATGATGTATTTGTCAACACTTAGATGGTAATGAAATAAGAAAAAATACCAATAGAAAAACAGGAAACCAGATGAATTATAGAAGATCCCTTAGTTTAACTAGATGCAAACCTGAATGAAATAATTTACTAAAAAATACAATTTATCAAAAGTGACCCCCAAAAAGATGGAAAATAGATTTATAATGAAAAAGTTATCAGTACTAGAAAATCAATCACTCTACATGATAGATTTACACAGAAAAAAATCATATGACCATGACAAAGATGATGAAAAGATATTTTACAAACTCAATACTCATTCTTGTTGAAAATACTGAGTAAAAACAGGACACTTTTGGGCTAGGGATACAGCCCAGAATCTTTACTTTTCCTTTTCATTGTATACTCCTTTGTGAATTATGAAAAGCAAAACAAAGTTGGTAAAAAGACTAAAGATCATTAGAGAGAGAAGGGAGCCCAAACATACCAAACAAATAAAATTCGAGGGAGGGGAAACTGACTCAAGAACAAATACAAAATCTTAATAGTTCAGTAGTTAGGTACTTCCTCTCCTCTTTCTCTTCCCAATCCCCCAAAACACAAGATCCAAATGATTTTCCAGACACCTTCTGCCAAACTTTTAAGAAACTAGTCATTTCAATCTTAAAAGCTCTTTCAAGAAAAGAAAATAGAAATATTCCATAAGGTCAAAAATCATAGAAAAATCAAAGATTGTGTGAAAAGAATATTATAGGCTAATGTCATTCACGAATATTGGTTCAAAAATCCTAATCAAAACATAAGAAAACAGAATAATACACAGTGCACAGCAAAGAAACTACAACAGAACCACATTGACTTTATCCCAAGGATGGAAGCATAATTTAATATCAGTGTCATTCACTGCATTAAAATATTGAAGAAAAGCCAGGTGTGGTGGCACATGCCTATAATCCCTGCAATTTGGGAAGCTGAGGCAGTAGGATACAAGTACAAGGCCAGCCTGGGCAATTTAGCAAGACCCTGTCTCAAAAATAAAATTTATAAAGGGCTGGGGGTGTAATCTAGCATGTGTAAGGTTCTGGTATCACAAAACAAAATTAAAGAAAAAAAACCATGTAATCATTATAATAGACCTGGAAAAAACATCTGACAAAAGTATCTATTCAAGCCAGGTGCGGTGGCGCACAACTGTAATCCCAGTACTTGGGAGGTTGAGACAGGAGGATTGCAGTTCGAAGCCAGTCTTAGCAAGACCCTGTTTCCAAATAAAAAGTAAAACAGAGCTGGGGGTGTAGCTCATAGGTAGAATGCCCTTGGGTTCAATTCCCAGTATCAAAAAAAAAAAAAAAAGGCTGGGGGTGAATGGGGGTATAACCCAGAGGTAGAGCTTCCCTGTGTTCAACCCCCAGTACACACACACACACACACACACACACGTATTTATTCTTAAACTAGAAACAGGAGGGAAGCTGCCAAAACTTACAGTAAGCGTCTTTGTTAATACTGAAATGGTAGAAACATTCTCTTTAAAATCAGGAAAAAGATGTCACTATTGCCACTTCTATTCATCATGAACCTAGAAGTCCTATTAAGCCTAGGAATATTGTGTATGTGTGTGTGTGTGTGTGTGTGTGTGTGTGTGTGTGTTACTGAGGACTGAACCCAGAGGCATTCTACCTTTGAGCTACACACCCCCAGCCCAATTTTTTAATTTCTTATTTTGAAACAGGGTCTCGCTAGGTTGGTGAGTCTCACTATTTGCTGAGGCTGTCCTCGAACCTGCGATCCTCCTGTCTTAGCCTCCCAAGTACCGGAATTACAGGCATGTGCCACCACACCTGGCTAGCCCAGGAAATTTTTAAAAAGTAAAGAATGATTGAGCCGGGCGTGGTGGCGCATGCTTGTAATCCCAGTACTTTGGGAGGCCGAGACCGGAGGATCCGGGTTTGCGGCTAACCTCAGCGCGCAATCGATCAATCGATCAATCTCTCTCTCTCTCCTCTCTCTCCCTGTCTCTCTCTCTCTCTCTGTCTCTACCTAGCGAGGCCCTCCACAACTTTGTGAGACCCAGTTTCAAAAATAAAGCATAAAAAAATAGGGCCGGAGGCGTAGCACGGAGGTAGAACGCCCCTGCGTTCAATCCCCGGTACCGCAAAAAAAAAAAAAAAAAAGTAAAGAATGATTGGAAAGGGATGAAGGAAAACCTTAAGAAATATGAAAATCTAACAATTTTGATAAAATTTTTTAAATTCCAACATTCACTTCCATTATTTTCTCTTTGTATGACAACCAACTCAGGTCCTTATCCTGCATTCTCTGTCTTCCTTTTCTCTGCAAAGACCCATAGGAGCTGGGCGTGGTGGCACACGTCTGTAATCCAGTACTTGGGAGGCTGAGACGGGAGGATCCCAGGTTCACAGCCAGCCTCAGCAACTTAGTGAGGCTCTCAACAACCTAGTGAGGCTCTCAACAACCTAGTGAGACCCCGTTTCAAAATAAAAAAGGCTAGGGGTATAGCTTAGAGGTAGAATGCCTCTGGGTTCAATCCCCACCACCACAAAAATAAATAAATATTTAAAAATTTAAAAAGACCCCCATGGGTGGTGACATTCAGTCTCCTGCCTGTTACATTCTATTTCTCCTTACATTCTGTAAATGGCTGGATGGACTCATTTAAGCCCATACCATGCGTGGGCAAGCTCCAAGACAGCCATCACAATTACCAGGAGCAGGGGTTGGAAAGCATTTGTTGTAAGGGAAGAGAACCAATGTTAGTTTTGTGGGCCATATGACTTCTGTTTCAACAACTTGACTTTGTAGCACAAAAGCAGCCCCAGAAAATAACATAAATGGATGGGCGTGACTGTATTCCAATAAAATTTAATTTACAAAAACAGGCAGCAGTTTGCCAACCCCCAGCCTAGCGCATTAATTTTCAATATGGTTTTCGAACATTCAAAGGTAGACCAAATAATTTTTAATGTGCTTTTATTGGTACATTATAGTCTCACATCATAATGTAAATCATGTTGACAGTGACTTACTTACATGCACACAGCACTTGGTGCCCCCCCGCCTCCCCATTTCCCCCTTCCCAATACAGAGTACTGAGATTGATGTTGGTATATTCACATATGTACACAGAGTCTATAGAGCAAATAATTTCAAAGGCTATTGACAAACTCCTAAAATTTGTATTTTACTTTTTTTTTTTTTGCCGTACTGGAGACTGAACCCAGGGGCATTCTACCTTTGAGCTACACCTCCAGCCCTGTTTTTTATTCTTTATTTTCAAACAGGGTCTCACTAGGTTGTGGAGGGCCTCACTAAGTAGCTGAGGCTGGCCGCGAACCCAGATCCACCGGTCTCAGCGTCCCAAGTACTGGGATTACAAGCATGTGCCACCATGCCCGGCTTGTATTTTACTTTTAAATAATAAGAGGTAACCTAATATTTTGGAAAGAAAAGAGAACTAGGAAATCTTAAGGTCCTTGATTTTTTTCCCAGCAATCTTTTTTTATTTTTACTATTTCCTCGCCTTTCATAAATTGTATAAGATAGTAAATTGTACAAGATAGTGAGATTCATAGTGATACATTAATATATGCACATTATATTATTCGGTCTGCATCCTTCCCTGTAACTCCCCTTTCCCTTTCCTCTTCCCTCCCACATAACCTTCCCCTACTCTACTGGTCTCAGTTTTCATGAGGTCCCTTTCTCCTTTTTTCTAACTTCCACGTATGAGAGAAAACACGTGGCTCTTGATTTTCTGGGTCTGGCTGAGATTCACATTTCATACTAAATCTTACTCTATAATAGGACTGAATAATTCAGGTTCTTAAATGAAATTTTCTAGTTTTTTCCCCACCCACAGGAAAAAGATCTATGCCTTTCAGATCAAATTTATCCCTGGAGATTTTTTTTAATTGTTATGAATGAAATAAGACCACCTGACCCCAAATCTTGCTAGTACAGATAAAAACTACTGATATTATTTAATACATATCCCTTATGTAGCCACTTATGAAATTATCCTATGAATTCCAATAGTTTTTCTGGTGGATTATCTGATTATGCAATCATATAATCTATAAGTAAAGATACTTTTGTCTCTTCCAATTGTGATCATACAGCAGCCATTTTAGCTCATATAATCTATGGTTGACCAGAATCTTCCAGAATCTTAAATGTTGTTTCAAAACTCCTGGCTGTCCTAGAAATAAGCCAATTACTGCAGAGTTGTACTTTAAACTTTGTTTCTTTGCCAAACTTTGTTTTAGAATTCCTACCTGCCAATCGTGCAGAACTGTGAACCCAAGCCCCCACCAATCAGGGAAAGGGGCAGGATATGGTAAGCAGGTACTTTTTGCGGGTTGCACACCCTTCTGCAGAAGTAAAAAGGTTTGTCTTGCTGAGTGTTTTGTTTTGATTGTTGATTTGCATTTACATACCCAACACAATATTTATACCTCATTTCTTTTTTCTTGTCTTATTATTGGCTTGAAACTGCAAAATAATACTGAATAAACTATCTTACTCCTGTTTTAATAGGAATGGCCTATTATGTCACCATTTAATATTATTCTTCTTAGATTTCAGCAAATATTTTTAACGTGTTTGGACACTTTCCTTTCATTTTAAAATTTTTATACAGAGTGGCTGCTGAATATTTTTATAGCACTTTTGATATACTCATAGCTTTTTGTGTGTGTGTGTGTGTGGTACTGGGGATTGAACCCAGGGGCATTCTACCTTCAAGCTATACCCCAGCCCTATTTTATTTCTTATTTGCACACAGGGTCTCGCTAGGTTGATGAGAGTCTCACTCCTTGCTTAGGCTGTCCTTGAACCTGCGATCCTCCTGTTTCAGCCTCCTGAGTACTGGGATTACAGGCATGCACCACCATGCCTGGCTATACTCATAGTTTTATAAATTTTGTTGATGCAGCCAATTTTAAGCTTTTCTAATGTTGGTGCATCCCACATTTCTGAAATAAACCCACTGTTTTATTCTTTAAATAGTCTGTTGAATTTTTAATATTTCATTGACAATTTTAATAAATCAGTATATAGTTTTTTACAATATATTAAATAAAGTTTTGAATTAAGCTTATGCTAAGTTCATAAAACGAATTGGTAGGTGTCTCATCTTTTTATGTGGTCTGGAACAGTTTGAATAATACCTATTCTTTTTTTTTTGAGGTATGGGGATTGAACCCAGGGGCATTCTACCTCCAGGCTACACCCCCAGCCTTATTTTTTATTCTTTATTTTGAAACAGGGTCTCACTAAGTTGCGGAGGGCCTCACTAAGTAGCTGAGGCTGGCCGCGAACCCGGATCCTCCAGTTTCAGCCTCCCAAGTACTGGGATTACAAGCGTGCGCCACCATGCCCGGCTAATACCTATTCTTTTAAAGTCAGCTATTCAAATCAAAAGGTACCTTTTTAGAAGAAAGATTCTTTAAAGTATTTTAAAATTTCTTCATGGCTAAATCTTTTCAATTTTTCTTCATCTTGTATCAATTTACTCATTGATAGTTCACCAGTAAATTATCAATTTCCTCTAGCTTTCCAAATGTACTGTCGGTGTATATTTCTCATTTTAAATTTCCTTTTCTGGCCAGGCGTGGCACATGCTTGTAATCCCAGTACTCGGGAGGCTGAGAAAGGAGGATCACAGGTTCGCGGCCAGCCTCAGCTACTTAGTGAGGCCTCCGCAACTTAGTGAGACCCTGTTTCAAAATAAAAAATAGGGCTGGGGGTGTAGCTCGGAGGTACAATACCCCTGGGTTCAATCGCCAGTACCACAAAGAAAAAAAAAAAAAGAGAGAGAGAAAGAAAGACAGAAGCTAGGCCAGGTTTCAAACCTACATTTGTGTCCAATGCTCGTGTTTTTAAAGACCATGTAATACTACCTTCTGTCTACTTTGACAATCTGCTACATCTAATAACAGTTTACCTTCCAAACTCATTTTCTATTAGGTCCCAATATAACTTTCCTCTTGAAGTAAGTTTCTTCTATCTTCTGCAGACTACATTTTTGCTTATATTTCTTCCTCCCTTTGAATGCCAAATCCTGTTTCCCTCTGCTCTTTCACAACATATCCTCTTTAGGACCAGCTCAGTTGCCTTACACAAAACCTTCCTGCCATCTCCAGCCAATGACTCTTCCTGATAACTGAACAGTAAATGCTAAACGACTTGGCCTCACTGTTGTCTAATTGCTCCATTTTACTTTGAGGCATTCTCTCTCCCCAGCTAGGGCATAAATATCTTTAAGCAAGGTCTACATCTAATACACAGGCTTTTGTAATTCCCCAAATACTTTTAGTGACAGTCACATAAAAGAATAAATCAGCCACAGAGGACAAACAACAAAAAAGAGGGCACAAATTTAGAAAAAAATGTCAGATGAATTTTCCATTGAAAGAATAATAATAATAATAATGACTGGGAGTGGTGGCACATGCCTATGATCCGGGATACTGAGGAGGCTAAGGCAGAAGGATCATAAATTCCAGGTCAGCCTAGGCAACTTAGTAAGACTCTATCTCAAAATATTATAAAAAGGGCTGGGGATGTAGCCCAGTGGTAGAGTGCTTGCCCTAGCATGTGTGAGGCTCTGAGTTCAATCCCCAATACCACATCCCCAAACAACAACAAGAATTCAAGAATGGATTCCTCTCCATGGCTATATAATTCTACAAATATTACAGAGCTTCGTAACCACAAGATACCATGCCATTATTATAAGGAGGTGATATTGGTTGAATTGTTTTCCCCAAAAAGATATGTTGAGTCACAGAAACCGGTGAATGTGAACTTCATTGGAGATAGGGTCTCTCCAGAAGTAATCCAGTTAAATATCGTCATACTGGATTAGAGTGTGCCCTAAATTCAATGACTGGTGCCCACATAAGAAGGCCATGTGAAGAAACAGACACAGAGACACACAGTGGGGATGCCATGTGACAATGAAAGCAAGGAATGCTGAAGCCAAGGGATGCAGACAAATCATCAAAGATGCTGTTTCTTGTTATCAAATATAGCTTATTATCCAGCAAAGGAGGACTATTCTAGTAAAAAGGGTAAAAAGGATCATTATGTATCAGACTCTTGTGTCCCATCTCAATTCTCCCAGCCCACTCTAACTCTGTTCATTGCTGCGTCCATCAGTCCCCTGCAGATATAAACTGATGGGTGCACTGACTGCACCAGGTATCTTTGCTTTCTGTCCTGGGTATCTCTGATAGCCCAATGTGGGTTTCCAACATTCATGCAATAGTGAAGACTTGACAGGGTGATCACAGACCAAAGAGGGATGGGATCTAGTATGTAGTTCTTTCCCTTAT
>PVJS01051268.1:0-14037 GCA_004027185.1 Glis glis | reverse complement strand
GGGGCAGGGCGGAGGGCTCACCTGCCCCGCATCCCCAGTGCCGGGGGTAGGGGTTCTCCGGGGGCAGGGTGGAGGGCTCACCTGCCCCGCGTCCCCAGTGCTGGGGGGAGGAGTTCTCTGGGAGCGGGCCAAGAGCTCACCCACCCCACCTCCCCAGTGCTGGAGGGGGTGTCTCCGGGGGCAGGGCCGTGAGCTTCCCCTCCCCGCATCCCCAGTGCCGGCTGGGGTGAGGGGTTCTCTGGGGGCGGGGCGAAGGCTCACCCGCCCAGCATCCCCAGGGGGGTCTAGAGTCTTATCTATCATCCTAGTTGGACTACTTGAATCTATTTCTTTTTTTTTTTTTTTTGCAGTACCGGGGATTGAACGCAGGGGCGTTCTACCTCCGCGCTACACCCCCGGCCCTATTTTTTATACTTTATTTTGAAAACGGGTCTCACAAAGTTGCGGAGGGCCTCACTAAGTAGAGAGAGAGAGAGGGAGACAGGGAGAGAGAGAGAGACACCGGGAGAGAGAGAGAGAGAGAGCTGAGGCTGGCCGCAAACCCGGATCCTCGGGTCTCCGCCTCCCAAAGTACTGGGATTACAAGCGTGCGCCACCACGCCCGGCTTACTTGAATCTATTTCTCATTAGTCCTCTTTAGCCTGGACTATTCACACATGTCTAATCTCTGTCCAGATTACTTTCTTAACCTCTACAACTGGATTTCCACACAGCGTCTCCAACAATCCTTCCAAGATGTAATCAGATCATGTCACCCCAGATTAAAGTCGCCAATGCATTCCTTTTCTCACGTGGAATACAGTCTTTCTTGGCCCACAGAAGTCAGAAGGATCTGGCCCCTTCCCACCTCCATGACTGCATCCAGCACTCTTTCCTTCTGTACACCAATCAAGTGGCTTTCTTTGTGTTCCCAAAATAACAAGCTCATTTTTGCTTCAAGGGCTATGTCGATCCCACTGCCTGGAAAGCTTGTCCTTCGGGTCTTTATACATCATCAAGTCTCTACTCAGGTGTCAGCCCTACACAGAGGCCTCGTGACCTGAAACTCATGCCTCTCACCAGCGGTCACTGTTCTGGGTGTTGCCCTGCTTTATTTTTCTCCAGAGCACCTATAGCTACCTGAAGTTATATTATTTATTTGTTTCTTCATTATTTTCCACCTCACCTAGAGGTAGCAAGGTCCATGAGTTCTGGGACTTTGACTCTCTTTTTCCCTTCTATATATGCAGCCCCTAGAACAGTGTTGAGCACAAAGTTGCTGGTCAAGAAATATTTGTGGAATGAGAGAATATACTGACCTCTCATTCCTCTGAGATTTGTACGGCCCTGTTCACGTTCCTGTCTGGAGGTACTGAGACCACTCTACCACTTCCATGTTATAAGCATCCTGAGACAGAGACAGTGGAATGGCCTTGAGTTGAATTTCCCCTCGTGCTTATATGAGCATTAAAGAGTGAATACAGGAGTGATGGAATGGATGTTTTCCTCACATGTCATTCAATTTTTTTATATCAGAGTGCCTCAATTTTAAGATAATTCTATAATACCGTACATGCAATTTCATAATGAGAAACAAAAGAACCTGAACCTAGAATTATCTAGAGAATAAATGGAGTGTTTATTTTTAAGACAGAATATCAGTCCCATTAGAGGAAACAATGTAATAGAAACAATACAAAATTAAGCTCTATCAAGAGGCTGATGGAGATGCTTACTATGCACACAAATGAGCGGAGACTATATAAGACATCCAAACACGTCTTCTGCAGCACGAACAGAATGTTATAATGCGACAAATTGGTGCTTTGCCTTCTTAGGTAATGAGTCCAATCTTCAGATGGTTAATAGTGCAATATTACTGCCAGCACATTCATCTGCATTCACTCTAACTTTGCACTGCTAGGAAATGAACAAAATGTCTTTTTGTTTTGTTTATACAATTTTGGTCTTCAGGATATTTGTGTTCTTCATCTGTCATGAGAAATATTCCATGATTAATACCTGAGATGCTTTAATTAACATATTGTGTTTTGGAATTGGTGAGATTGTTCGTAAACAGAGAAAAGGTGGTTTGCTAAGTACAATCTTAATCTCTTAGCATACTCCAAAGCATGCTTTATTTGTGTTTGTTGTTTCAAGTTTTAAAGCAAAGTAGTAAGAATGGCTTTTCTGTAATGTGTCCTTTTTAATATTGAAATATACAGCAATGCAAGATCTGCATGTTCTCAAGTATATTTGATACATTCAAAACATAGAATTAATGAGATCCACTCTAAGCATAGACATCTTTAGACTAGTAATCACATTAATTCCTCCCTTTCAGCACGCTTTCTGTCTCCACCCTGTCACACAGCATCCACTTCCTTCGCCAACCCCAGCTGTGTTAATCGCCTTTCATGGCTATGATCAAACTACCTGACAAGAACAACTTAGAGGAGGAAAGGTTCATTTGGCTCATAGTTTCAAAGGTTCAGTCCATTGTCAACCAGCTCCAAGGCAGAAACATTTGATGGCAGGGCGTGGTGGAGGACAGCTGCTCGGCTATGGCAGCCAGCCCGGAAGCAGAGAGAGTGAGACAGGAAGGGGCCAAGGACAAATATAATCCTTAAGGTCACCCCCCCGTGATGCACCTCCTCCAGCCACATGCCTCAGCCCTCTGAACAGCGCTACCTCGGGGCAGGCTTTCAACACATGAACTTTTTTTGGGGGGGGGGGTATTCCAGATCTAAACCATAACACCAACTCAGTCTTTTCTCAGGTCTAAGAGTTTCCCTGGCCTTCTGAAGATCAAACTTCATCCTTTTCCCTTTTTAAGAAAGGAAACATGCCAGAAGATCCACGAGAAAATGGTTTTTTTTGTACTCTCCTAGAAACTGCAAACATACTGTGTTTTTTCTATCCCTTAGATATAGAGAAAATATCTGATTACTTATTTACATATATAACTTACCTTTTCCAAGCAAGAACTCTATGGTGCCAAATTTTGGGGTAATCCTCTAGTATGTTTTCCTTTTTAAAAGTACATAATCACTTTTGTCCTTTGATAATAGAATACCTGAAGATCAGGTATTCAAAGGATTTTCATTTTAAAGGTTTAGAAGTTTTTGTGTCAAGGCCCATGTTGTATCATCCATCTTGATATCTCTCATCCTGAATTTAAAATGTATCTTAGCATACTTTTATATCATATGCTCCATTTTTAATATTTTCTCTTCTAAAGTATTCCCATTTTATAATGTCTTTTGAAATTATTTAGTAGTGGTCTGTACTTCCGACCACCTGTTCCTTTGCTGCCACTCAGCTGTCCATCTACTTTGGTCTGACTCATTCTTCTGCTGCTTCTGCACACCGCTGGTGCTAAGGTCACCAGCAACCGGCAGAGTAGAGATTCCATAAGTCCCCTCCACCTCACTTTACTTGACTTTGCTATACTCTGATGCTATTGACAACTATTGACATTGCATTTTTATGGCTTCCACAATATCTAGTTATTATCTGCTATTCTCTCCTTTGCCTACTCGTCTTCCTCCGTTAAATCTTAGAGTTCCTCAAAACTCAAACTCAATAGTATTTTATGATTATTAATATTGTTATCATAAGACTCTTGACCACAGTGCAGTTTGTGATTCTCATGAAAACCCAAATTTTAATTGTCCTCTACTTCTAAATTTAGTTTAGTTTAGTCTAGTCAGTATTTGTTGGAGTTACATGGTGCCAATTATTTTTTCAAGGAATAACACCAAATACCCTAATTGGGTTAAATTACCTCCTTTCCTATCCTCAGTTTGAGACTTTGGTTAAAAAACAAAACAAAATAGAGTTCCCCTTCCCCAATAGGAAAATAAGATTCTGTATTGTTACATAACAAATTACCCCAAATTTTAGTAACATATAACAACATTTATTATTGCACAGTTTCTGCAGGTCAGGAATCCAGGTGCCAGGTGCCTCTGTCTCTGGGTCTGTCCCAAGGGTATAATCACATCAAGACTCAACTAGAAAGGATCCACTTCCTAGCCCAGTCTCATGGTTGATTCTCCTACTTAGGGGTTTGGGGGCTGGGGCCTCACAGTGTTGGCTGAGGGCCTCCCTCAGTCCTTTGTCACACGGTCCACTCCATAGAGCATCTCACCAAATGAGATGCTTCAACGGAGCAAGCAAGTTAGAGAAGAAGAAATACTAGCAAGATGGAAGTCACAGACACTCGTAACCTAATCACAGAAGTGGCGTCTCATCCTGTGCCATATTCCATTCATTAGAATCGAGTCACTAGATCCAGCCCACACACAAAAGGGAGTATTTACACAGGATACGAATACCAGGAGGTGGGGACTTTGGGGCCATCTTAGAAGTCTGCCTGTCACAGATATACTTTATAAAGATCCAGTTCCCGTGTCTATATCTAGGGTTAAGATGGAAAAACAGCAACAACAATAAAGGCATCTTTTATTTTCTCAGGCCCTCTTCCTGGGACTTTGATATTTACATTTAAATGATTTAGAAGCAATTTTTGTGAACACCTTTCAAAAAAGAGGCACATGTCTTTAATCTGTAGAGTTATGTATAATGTAACATGATATTACATAATTCAGAAATTAGAGACCTTTGGAGATTTTCCAGTTGCGTGTAAAGACGTCATAGTCTGAATGTCACCAATCTAAGAGATATACACAAATCATGAATCCATGAAACATCACAAATTTTTAAAAATATGTCCATTCTTCATTAGTGCCCCATTACTGAAAGGAGCATATTTCTATCAGTATTAGAAAAGTAAATTGATCAAATTCTGTTGGATAAAACTTAAGGATTTTAGCAAAGAAAATACATTTAAAAAAAAAACTAACCAAGCTAGAAAGTTAAAAAGGACCATTTAACTTTAGGCCTGATCAAAGCAAATAGATCAAAGAAAGTTGACAAAAAATGAAAAAAGAAAAAGAAAGCTTATGAACAGGATGCAGAGATGAAAGGGGACTGAGAACTCAAACACCTTTAAAGTTTAGACCATCTGGAATGGTGAGACCTGTGACAAACTGGAAAGCACAAGTCCTATTCCTTCCCCCCAGAAGAAGAAATTGTGGGGTTTTTACCCAAAATACTTTGTTAACAAAGCAAAGCAGTGGGGGCCAGATTTGGTTATACCCGCCACCTTGCTACTCCTATGTCATAGGGGAAGAAAATTTCTCCAGAAATACAAGTCTTAATCTGATGGGATCACAGATTCGTTCAGAGTTTGAATGGAGTATGAATGTGGCATTATCTCAATTTAGCTTCCCATTCAAGACTGTGCTCTTGAAGACTCTACTTCTTTCAATGGCCTTAAAATTCAGGTGTTTGTTAATTCTAGTCTTGATGGTTAATGCAGACATGTAAAAGCTTTAGGAGGAAAATGTACAACCAATGTAATTTCTTTAAAAGTCTAAAGAGGAAGCCCTAGTCTCATTTCCCTGTCACTTAGAAAAATGATAGAAACTCGTTCCTATTTCCTTGGCTATTTTTCAGAAGGGCTGTGACAAAATACAGGCTAGAGGCACAGATGCTTTCATGGTCCTTTTGACAGGGTCACTTTTCATTCTCCCATCCCATCACTCACTGTCCATCTACCCACATTTTTATTACTTCCATTTCTTTTTTTTCCCAACTAGTGTCTCAAACCTTTGGACACCCAATGTTGGCCTACCACCCAGTGGACACTGGTTAAAGATACACTGTGAAACTGAGTCACACACACACACACACACACACACACACACACGTATGCACCATCAGCATGGTGCTCCCAACTAGACTCAGTCTCCCTGAGGGCATGGAGTATTCTACTTCCTGCAGGTCTGGTCCTTAGTGAGACAGGCTGAGGCATTCCCAGGAACCATAGGAGCTCCATTCAGCTCTGAAAATGTCTTATTATTCTAGGACAAATAAATGGGCTCATGTAGACCAGGGTTTGGGAAACTTTTTTATGTAAAAAGCCAGATCATAAATACTTTATGCTTTCCAGGCCATATGCCCTGTTGCTACTACTCAACCCTCTTGTGGAGTGAAAGCAGCTACCAGTAATTCAGAAATTAATGGTATGGCTCTGTTCCAATAAAACTTAATTTACAAGAGCAGGCAATGGGGCACATTTGGCCTTATGGACCACAATTTACTGATGCCTAATTTATATTAGTAACAAATTTTCAGATAGACTGAGAGCTTTTCTGTACTTCTGAGAATCTTCTACACAGGGAAGAAATTCAGATCAGAAGTATAACCTACTACATCAGACTAATGAAAGGCCCTGAGATGGCCCACAGCCTCCTGGCTTCATCCCAGAGATCTGTGTAACAAGGGTATTTTGTTGTGACTAACTGGGATGACACTGGATGTACATCTGTTAGAAAGGTGTCAGCCCCTTTGCCATCTTCATAGGAACACTTTAGGATTCAGAATTTATAACAATCAGTAAACTAGTGTTTATTGAATACTTTGGTATCCCCAGGCCTGACCCCAAAACTGTAACTCTCACAGTGTTCTCACAAAGCTGTAACTCCCACAAGCAAGAAAGCCAACATCTACAGCCATACCACACCCAGCATGTCCTGTCTCATCTGATCTCAGAAGCTAAGCAAGGTTGGGCCTGGTTAGTACTTGGGTGGAAGAAAGCAAACAGCTTCAAAATCTCATGCCTTAGTGTGCTTCTTTCTCCTTCCTCTTCCTAATGGTCCTTCAGTACCTTCTTAGGCTTAGTCTTTTTATGAATTGAAACTCTCCAGTGTTTGTTCTTAATCCTCTCCTCGTCTTCCTTCCTAGACTCTCCCTTGGCATCTTCATCTGCCCCATATCTTCCACTGCCACCTACACATGCATGACCCCAAACCTCTGTCTCCAGGTGTTTTAGAACTATCTGCCCTCAGGAATCCTACATCTGGATATAAACATGTCCAAGCTGAGCTCCATCTTCTTCAAGACCCCTGCATCCTATTGCATTTATCTTTATTTATTTATTCTGCAAATGAGTGAGGGTGCCTGCATAATACTGGGTACTTCCTTTAGCACTGGGGCTATAATAATGAGCAATATAGACACAGCCCTTACCTTCACAAAACATATTCTAATGATAAAAAATGAATTTTATATGCATATATATGTATATACCTTTTTAATGGCATTAAATATATATATTTATGTAAAATAATTTTAAACACTATATTTATTATATGCTACAAAATATATTACATATAGTTATGCATAATATATAATATGTCATATAATAACATATATAATAAAGAAATGTCACTAAAAAGGTACAGGGTGCTGGGAATACACTCAGGAAGATCAGTTGACTTGATATAATACCACAAAAGATTAGTCTTTTTTTTAGAGAAATGTTGACACCTTTGGAGAATGGGGAAGGAAGAATCATTAACTGTAAGGTCAAAAACTTAAGTTATTTGAGGTACATAAATTTTGAAGTAATTGGAATCTGTTTTATTATTCCTTAGCCTGGTACACTATGGAATCAGGGTAATGAACTCTAGCCAATGTAACAAACAACTCCAAAACCTCAGTAGTTTAACACTATTATTTTTATTTCTCATTCAAGCTGGGTCTAATGTAGGTCGGGCAGCTCCCCTCCAAGCACTAGCTCAAGGATCCAGGTTTCTTCCATCGTGGGCCCTCCCGTCTCAGAGTTAAGAGCTGCCATAAAGGCAGGGTAGGGGAGAGGGTAGAGGACTTTCTATTCTCATCACTTACTTTCGCCACATTTGATTCACCAGGAGTCAGGTTCATGACCTCACTAAACTGCAAAGCAAAACAAGAAATATAGTCTCTCTTTCCAAGAAGTGATGATAGAGGTCCTGGGAATTTCGCCATTCTGTGCCAGAAACGCCATTTCCTTTCTGCACCTCAGTGACCATCCTTCTTCACATGCATTACTTCTATTCATTCCTTAAGTCTTGTTCCTTGGAGAAACACTTATGACATCCTCTCTCTCTCTGTAATCTCTCTCTGTGATCCTTTTGTACCCTAGTGAAAATCTACCTATTGACTGGTTTGTCTCTCTCATTCAAGATTAGGATGTTTGCCATACTCATTTTCATTTCCTAAGCATGGCCACTTGAGCACGGGGATGCTCAGTTCATGTTTATTAGACTGAACTGAATCCAAGATGAATGCAGATTAGAGATCAGACCTGAATGGTTAGGTTAGACTCCTGGAGGTATTTCCTGACTGAGTACTTTACTTCTAGATGCTTTGTAATGGAGTAAGGCAGGTCCTTTGTGCACATGACACCACCACGCTGGTGGCCTGCATGTCACTTCACTCCCCCGTGCCTCACCCTTTCCAGTTACAAGTGAGCACCAGTAACTAGTCTGTTCTTCAGGGGCACCTTAAGAGAAGGATGGCTGATGTTCCTTAAGCTCTTTTTCCCCTTTGAAAATGTCAAAGCCCAGTATATACAGAGTGCAAAACAGCTATAACTGTTTGGGCTGGAGAGATACTTAAAGTACTTAAAGAACTATTGGGTGTGAGAGTAGTGCAGTCCAAACTTAGTCATGTTCTGGTCCAGGGTTTTTATGCAATTTCAGAGGGCAAGATGGCTACTCCATTCTTCCAAAGCGAAGAGGCAGGGGTATTTTAGTTTTGTTTCTATTTTATCCTAAATGAATTTGTCTTGGAATAGCTTATCATGTAGACCAGAGAACTGAAATATCATTTTTACTCATAATCCCCCCTGATATTTACAGAGAAACAGGGGAGGAATTAGGCAAGTAAATAGGTTCTCATCTATTGCTGTCCCCGGCAGCTGTTGTCCTTCTACTTTGAGAAGTTCACCCCATTGAATAAAGAGCAATGGCTCCCTTGGAGTTACACTGCAGGTGGAAGTGAGCGCTAAAGGGATTTAGATATCTGAGTTCTTTCTCTTCCTTACATAATTCTTCAAGAACAATCACAATTTAGAGCCAGAAGGAATCTTTAAATATCCAGCTCATCCTCTTACCTGAGTCTTTTTACAGGTAAAGAAACTAAATCCCAGTCACATTAATTGACTTGCCTCCAGGCGGACTGCTTCTCAGTAACAGAACTGGAGCTAAATCCCAGGCCTCATGCTCATGACAGCTGCCCCTGGGTGGGTACTCTGCTGAGTCAGAGACCCAAGGCTGTGAGGATGCTCGTGTGTTTGAGAGAGAAGTTGAAAAGGGACAGGACCAGAAGGACCAAAAGACTAAATGCAAGAACGGGGATGTTTATAAAATTGGGCTTCCTTATAGGTTTCAGGCTTATAAGGGAGCTTTTGCAACCTCCGTAGACCACTGAACTCCCTTCTCAAGGCTGGAAGGGAAGGACTATGGCAGAGATCCAAAAGTCTTGCAACAACAGGAAGGAGACAGCATGAAAAGAAGAAAGGCAGACACAGACCATGTCAGCTGTCCAGAAGCCACTGGGACTCAAGTCTCTTGTGTGTCCTTGAAGGTGACCTCAGAGAAGCTTCGGACAGCACACAAAGGCAAAATGGAATAACACAAAATAATCATACTTGTTTTCTTCTTTAATCTGGGTAAGGAGGAAGGAAAGTTGGGCTGGATGGAAGAACATTCTCTAGAAGATAATGAGGACACATCCTTAGAGCATTAAACTTCATGGAGATGACATTTTTATAGGATTAAGCCAGAAAGCAGCATAGTATGCTGGTTGGGAACATGGCCAGACTCCGTGAGTTTGAATTTTGTCTCTACCCTGCCTAATTCTGTGACCAAGGGCAAGTTTCTAAACATTTCTTTGTCTGTTTCCTCATCTTTAAAACAGATGTAATGATTTTATCTGCCCTGAAGGGATGTTGTGATCATTAATGAGTCCATACTTATACAGCACTTAAAGTGGAGCTTGGCTTAGTATATGTACTATATTTGGGTCTATTAAATCAATTTTTCAAAAGAAAGTTGACGATAAATCCAGAAAAAACATGAGGTTACTTCAGCCCATTAATTATATCTGAAAACTGATACTCCAGGCATAAACAATAAGCAAAATTAGTTTCCTTTCACTTACTCATGCAATAGATATTTATGAACTATCTACCACATGCCAGGTACTATTCTAGCTGTTGGGAATTTGGTTTGGAAAGAAGACCTGCAAGGTCATTATCCTCATGCGAATTATATTCTAGTAGGGGAATCAAGATAAAAGGACATAAAAATATGTAATTTCAGGTAATGATAAATACCATGGATAAATATTAAGCAAGAGACTGGACAAAGAATCATGGGGATATACGCATGCTATTTTAGGTGGATAAATTGGGCTTCATACCCTGGCAATTTAACCAAGGTTCTTAACCACCTCACTATATTGTCTAAACACTGTACTTCAAAGACAATAAGGATATTGAGATGAGTAAGCTAAATAATCCACTTAAGGCCTCTTAAGGAACTTGCAATCTTGCAAGGGCTCAAAAATGAACTCTCTTGAGTCTTGAGCTTTGAGCTAAACCTAATTTAATCCTAGCTGAGCCACCTACTACTTGTGTCACCTTGGGCAAGTTACTTAGGTTCTCTAATCCCTAATATCTTTATTTGTAAAATGGAGATAATAATCAAAGCTGCCACATTAGGTAATAAGTTATAAATATAAAACAGTAAATGGCACTTCGAAGGATCTACTGGATATTAGTCATGACCACTTGCATTCGTTCAACAAATGCTTGCTTAATTACAAAAATCAATAAAGTTTTGATGCCTAGGGCCAAAAAGTAAGCAAAATAAGGGACTTGTTTAATGATATAAGAAAGTCTGCTGGGGACTGCATTGCACGATGAGCTTTTTATTCTCTACGAGGGGATTTTGCACAATGCAGATTGCTCATTATCTACATAAGGAAAAAGCTTGCAGATTTCATTGTCATCTGCCAACTTAGTCATTTTGCAGTACATTTGGGGTCATTGTTTAACCCATCAGGAGCTAGAAGAAAAGGTGTTTAAAGTCATAACTGGAGCTTTCCCATATGCACAATCAAATGAATAGACACAACGCCAAGAAGGCTACCTGTCTGGCCCTCTCAGAGGTAACACAATCAGTTCCCAACACCAAATGGGGATGACAGAGGAAGTGGGGGAAGAGGGAAGTGGAGAATTGCTTAAACAGCAAGGGCTCAACATGCACATGGTATTGAATGCAACAGAAGTGAAATGAGAATCTGTGTAGTCAGACCTTGACAGTATAGTTCCATTAAATTGCTAGCCGCATTGTGGTGACATAGAAAAGCACAACTATGTGAATTTATACAAAAAGCTATAAAACAACACACCTCCCATTGTGAACAAGCCATTGTCAAGCCATTGTTTCCTACCTTTACTATACAGTTAGAGTAAATGATGATTTAGTAGTTGAATAGAATTCGGCTATATTTCTTATTTCCAATCAGTAGCATACAAGTCAAGAGACTGTTTTGTTTGCTTGTCTGGTACTGAGTACTGAACCCAGGGGTGCTCTACCTCTGAACTATACCCCCAGATCTTTTATTTTTTATTTTGAAACAGGGTCTCACTAAGTTACCAAGCACTGGCCTCAAACTTGTGATCCTCTTGTCTCAGCCTCCCGAATACTAGGATTACAGGTGTGTGCCACCGTGCCCAGCTAAAAGACTCTGCTCTTTAGGCTCGTATATGCACTGGGCAGGTCCTTGTTTCCCAAACACAGCACAGGAGGAAAAATAAGATGAAATTATACTGTCTCTGCCTTCAAGGATATTTTGGGCTAGAAAAGGAAGTCAGACCAATATACAAGTGGTTTTAATAAAAGACAGTTCTTGGAATATATAATAGAGATAAAATAATGCGCTCTGGGTGGTGAATGAAAGGAGAGCTCTCCTGTGTCCAGGGCCTCGGGAGAGGGCTCCTGAAGGAGGAGGCAGATGAATCACAAAGCCATTCCTATGCACCTTAACACTTCTTTGCTAGGGGATTTTGCAATAGTTCATGACATGCCAAGCAAAGAGTGACTAAAAGCATTTGTTGGGCTTATTTAGCCAGATATATGTGCTATTTTGTCTTATTTATAATAACTGTCCTCTGAACTACAGCTAGTACCATTAATCTACCCATGAATTTCATACATCACTTTGCCCTTCAAGGTGTAATGAGTCAAATATTTCAAGCTCAAGCAAATACCTGTAGTCAGCTTCAACAGAGCAGGCTAAACTAGTGACATACTTAATATTCTTCTACCCCTGCGCTAAGCACTTTTTCAGTACATGGTATTTCTTTGTGGTTATTTTCTTTGTTGGTAACCAGTGGGACTTTAGATGTCAAAGCCTGGTGGTCCTCACATCCGTCTTTCACCGCTGGGTTCTAGCCTGGTGGTTGGTCTTCTGTGGACCCACAGTGAGCACTCTGCCTAGGAATCCACATTTCCTAGCACATTCCTGAGCATGCCAGAAAGACACTGCAGGGCAAACCTCTGTATTCATAGCAGATATTTAAACAGAAATTTCCTATGTGCCAGGAACTATTCTAAGTACTTTTAGATTAACTCCAAATTCACTCACGGAAATCTCAAAATCAAATCCCTAATTTACCAGTGAAGAAATTAAAGCATAGAGAAGTTAAGTAACTTGCCTAAGGCCACACAGCAAGTAAGTGGCAAAGTCAGGATTCAAACCAGTCGGCCAGGCTCCAGAGTCTGTGCTCCTTGCTTTCCTCTCCGGCCTCTGCCACCAGAGTACCAAGTCTCTATGCACTATGGAATCACCTATCAGTGCACTCACCTTTACAAAAAACAACTGGCCAATTTCATTAGCTCCCACAGCTCTATTGTCTTCTCCTTTAGTAAATAGAAATCCAGCTCTCCTTTTCTTCTGGTGTTGGTTTTTGTTCTTTAAGTTAACAGATATCTACTGCACTTAGAGGAAACGAATGAATACTCAAGAAGCTGTCAGGTCCTTCTTTCATGTCTTCAAGAGAAAATACTTCTTAGCTTTACTTCTTGTTCCATGAATTCAGGATCGAATAAGTGCTAAATAGATACACTTTAAATCATTTTTAAGGTTACAATTTATGGATCACAGAATCCTGACAGGCTAAAAGCTTTTTCTCCAATGCATTATCAATTTTAACCCTCAAATCCTTCTTTACTTAGAAGCCCCTGTTTGGTGGCAAAGGATCGTATGTACGGTTTTCTAAAATCTTAGAGGGAAATGTATTAGAGAAATGTTTGAATAGGAAATGTACAAGAGATTATTACTGCCAGTAAATGGAGAGAAGATTGATTGATTTACCTGCCTCCCACCTCTGGGACTCAATTACATCATCTGTCAGCATTTCCTGGTGTCCACCTTGGACAGAACACTCTTACTAAGTGCTACATGATGGAGACAAAAGTAACAATTGACCTTACATCCCGGGCCTCAGCATCTTGGGCTTGGAGCCAGATGGGAGAGAGCTGCAGAGTGCAATGTCTGCAACCCCCATGTAACCATGCCCGATGTTCATCAGGAAATTGCCAATTTGTCCATTCATTCAATGAGACCATCAGTTCATTCAGGCTCTGTGTGGGCTCAGAGATAAGAATGAAAAACAGGTAAGACTTGGTCCCTTCTTTTTTTTTTTTTTTTTGTGGTACCGGGGATTGAACCCAGGGCGTTCTACCTCTGCGCTACACCCCCGGCCCTATTTTTTTATACTTTACTTTGAAACCGGGTCTCACGAAGTTGCGGAGGGCCTCACTAGGTAGAGAGAGAGAGAGAGAGCTGAGGCTGGCCTCGAACCCGGATCCTCCAATCTCCGCCTCCCAAAGTACTGGGATTACACGCATGTGCCACCATGCCTGGCCTAGACTTTGTCCCTTCTTCAACGAGTTCTGCCTACATTTTTTTTTTTTTTTGGCAGTACTGGGGATTGAACCGAGGGGCGTTCTACCTCCAAGATACACGCCCAGCCCAATTTTTTATTCTTTATTTTGAAACAGGGTCTCACTAAGTTACAGAGGGCCTAAGTAGCTGAGGCTGGCCGCGAACCCAGATCCTTCGGCCTCAGCCTCCCAAGTGCTGGGATTACAA
>PVJS01051267.1:0-14038 GCA_004027185.1 Glis glis | reverse complement strand
AAAAAAAGAAAAAAAATTATACACCATAACCAAGTTGGCTCCAACCCAGGAATGCAAGGTTGGTTCAATATACGCAAATCAATACATGTTGTTCACCACATAAATAGAACTAAAGACAAAAACCACATGACCGTCTCAATAGATGATGAAAAAGCATTTGACAAAATTCAACACCCATTCATGTTAAAAACACTGCAGAAAATTGGAATATATGGAACTTACCTCAACATCATTAAGGCAATATACAATAAACCCAAAGCCAACATCATTTTGAATGGGGAAAAACTGTGGGAGTTCCCTTTGAAATCAGGAACAAGACAAGGATGCCCACTATCGCCACTCCTTTTCAATATAGTCCTCAAGAGTCTTTCCAGAGCAATAAGACAAGAGACAGATATCAAAGGAATTCAATTAAGAAAAGAACTAAAATTATCTCTATTTGCTGATGACCCTATATTTAGAGGACCCAAAAACCTCAAAAGACTACTAGAGCTGATTAACAAATCCAGCAAAGTAGTGGGATACAAAATCAATTTAAAAAAAAATCAGTAGCTTTTCTATATGCCAACCATGAGTCCACTGAAAAAGAAATCCAGAAAATAATTCCATTCACAATAGCCCCAAAACCAATAAAATACCCAGGAATAAACCTAACCAAAGAGGTAAAAAATCTACAATGAAAATTATAAAACACTAAAGAAATTAAAGAAGATCTTGTAAAATGGAAAGATCTCCCTTGCTCTTGGATAGGCAGAATAAAAATTATCAAAATAGTCATTGAACCAAAAGTGATCTATAGAGTCAACACAACTCCTATCAAATACCAATGTCATTCTTCACAGACCTAGAAAAATCAGTCAGGGAGGTAGTCTAGGGGAAGGGGAGGGGAAGAGCAAGGATCAATGAAGGAATTACTACCATTGGCTTTATGTACATATGTGAGAATATCAATATCAATCTCAGTACCCTGTGTGAGGAAGGAGGGTTGGGAAGGGACCCAGGGGAAAAGTCACCAAGTGCTGTGTGAATATATGTCACTATCAACATGATTTACATTATGATGTGAGACTATAATGCACCAAAGTATATCTAAATTTTTTTTTTAAAAATAAAAAGAACTCTATAAAACCATTAAAAAAAGAGCCAATTTAAACCCTTTTTTGCAGTACTGGGGATTGAACCCAGGAGCATTCTACCTCTGAGCTACACCCCCAGCCCTATTTTTTTATTCTTTATTTTGAAACAGGGTCTCACTAAGTTGTGGAGGGCCTAAGTAGCTGAGGCTGGCCACAAACCTGTGATCCTCCTGTCTCAGACTCCCAAGTATTGAGATTACAAGCATGTGCCACCACGCCTGGCCTCAATTTAACAATTTTAAATATACAAGTCGGGCCTGGTGATGCACACCTGTCATCCCAGCACTCGGGAGGCTGAGACAGGAGTGTCCCAGGTTTGAGCACAGCCTCAGCATCATAGCAAGACTTTCAGCAACCTAGTAAGACCCTGTTTTGAAAGAAAAAAAATTTTTAAAGGACTGGGGGTGTAGCTTGGAGGTAGAATGCCCCTGGGTTCAATGCCAAGTACCAAAAATAAATAAATAAATAAATAAAATAAAAGCAAAATAAAAATAAATATACATTACAAGACTTATAGAAGTAAAAGGATTGCCTTTCATTTGTAATAAAACTTTCATGGTTAACTTTCCTAAAGAAGGAATCTTTAAGACTGAAGAGGAATTTGCAGAATCACAGAAAATATGTTTTAAAATTATTGGTATATGAATTATGTAAATTACACAAATTATAAGCTATGTATAGAGCTAAATTACAAATTTTACTTATATATCACATGTTAAAACTATTATGCTCTTGGGAAGAGAACTCTGCAGTCAATTTCATAATTAAAAAAGTAACATAAGAAAGCCAGACTTTGTGGAGCACACCTGTAGTCCCAGTACTTGAGAGTCTGAGACAGGAGGATCGCAGGTTCTAGGGCAGCCTCGGCAACTTAGCCAGATCCTCAGAAACTTAGTGAGACCCTGTTTCAAAATAAAACAGGGCTGGGGGTGTAGCTCAGTGGTAGAACGCCCATGGGTTCAACCCATAGTAGCACACACAGACACAGACACACAGACACACACACACACACACACACACACACACACACACACACACAAGTAACAGACCTTTGTCCTTGAAATTGTAATAAGACATTTAAGAAATTACTCATTTTATGAGTTGATTAAATTATCAGGCCTTGATGTTTCTTGATTTTAGACATTTGACAAAGTCTCTCATGATGTTTGCATGAACTAGATGAAAGAATATAAATGTGGGCTTGATAATGGTAGATGGAGAGTGGTGATAGTAGTGGTGATAATAGATGAAGAATGGTCAGGAGAGGAATAAGCCCGGATACTATTGCAATAGTCCAGATAAGAACCAAAAATAGTTCACAGTAGAAAGGTGCTGGAAGATATGAATTTGAGAGATATTACATCCCAATAAACCCATCAAAAGTTGAAACTGTAAGTAAAAAATGCCTTTATCCACATCACCTGCTGAAGATCATAGCTTAGCAACACAGTACACCGTAGAGCATCGGCTGTTCACACTAATGTTCACATGGCTAAGTGGGAGCTGCAGCTCCATGTCACTGCCCAGCATCCCAGGAGAGTACTGTACCCCACATCACTAACCAAAGAAAAGACCAAAACTCCAAGTGCAGTTTCTACTGAATGCATATTACTTTTTCACCATCGTACAGCTGAAAATTCACAGGCCAAATCATCATTAAGTTGGGAACCGTCTGTCTAGACTTAAATATCCCAAATATTATTTGAGTGTGGTGCTTCACCCTGATGTCCTGTGGTTTCTTCACTAGGGTCTGGCGTTGTTGCCAAGGTTTTTGCATCATATAGTTGCCTGGGGGTGGGGGAGGTGATGCAGTCTGAGGCTTCCAATTCTGCCATCTTGCTCTGTGCTCAAGCTTTCACTTTTTATTCAATATGCTTCTTACTGTTTGAATATTTTATACCAATCCCATTTTATTTTAAATATGAATTATAAATATCTGCATTCCATTTTTAAAATATTAAAGGAAAAACATTATTTACAAGAAAGAAAAACACATAAAGACCAATTCACATATCTTATACAATCCTCCCACTACTGTGACCTCTCCCAAAATCTTACAGCCTTAACAAAAGCACTTTGTTTAAGAAATAAATTAACAATACAAATTATTGTGGAACAGACATTTGAGATGTCCCATATTGATACTGATATGAAGAATTTGTGGAACAAATTGATTGAGTTTCTTTTTTTTCTTTTGCACTTAGGCATTAGGATTTTTGTCTTCTTATGGAATAGGAATGGAATATGATCAAGCGAAGGTAAAGTCAATTCTATTTCTTTCTGGAACAAAATTGATTTCTCTAAAAGAGACACTGAACAGAATCTATTCTCTAAGTCAAGGGCTCACTCTACTGCAGTTGTTAGAAGCACCAGCTCAACAAAGAAACTTAGCATTCTTCTACCACAGGTTTCTTAAACAGAGTTCAGGTTCTCTATCGAAGGTAGGTAATGTCTACTTTATAGGGATTGTAGTGACTAAATATATACAATACTGTTATCATAGACTCCACAGGCTGGTCACTCCCCAATAAGCAGCAGCCATCTTAACAGAGCAAAATTTGGAATTCATTTTGAAGTCGCTCAAGGTTCATTGTTGGGGTAGGAGAAAAAAAAAGCAGTGATTGGTTTGAGTTTCAAATTTTAAAAATTAATATTATTTTGATTTTTTAATCTTAGGCACTGATATATTATACCTTTGGAAGTGCTGGAGGGAGCATGATGTCCCAGATGATTTTGGTTTGTAAATGAAATATTCTTGGGCCAAAGTAGGTATATCATAAATACACCATTATCTGAATATTAAAAATATACATGCTTGTGTTTTAGGGTTACAGATATTTGTCAGGAATCAATGTTCTACAGAATTGTGAGGTTGCCCTAAATCATTACAAAAAAGTGGCAGATTATAGTAAGTAATCTTCATAATTTATTTTAAGATAAGCAGACTTGGAGTTAGGGGTAGCTTAAGGGTAGAGTGCCTGCCTAGCATGCACAAAAACCTGGGTTCAATCCCCAGCACCACAAAAAAACGAACAAATAGACTTGTCAAGCAATTAAAAAAGTTAATTATGCCAGGCATGGTGGCGCGCGCTTGTAATCCCAGTACTTGGTAGGCTGAGACCGGAGGATCTGGGTTTGCGGCCAGCCTCAGCTACTTAGTGAGACCCTGTGTCAAAATAAAGAATAAAAAATAGGGCTGGGGATGTAGCTCGGAGGTAGAATGCCCCTGGGTTCAATCCCCAGTGCCAAAAAAATGTTAATGCCACTGACACAAATATATGAAAATATTAGATCTATCCTGTCAATATATGCTATAATACAATTCTTAATACCATACAGTTTGTTTCCTTTTTTTTTTTTTTTTTTGCGGTACCGGGGATTGAACCCAGGGGCGTTCTACCTCCGTGCTACACCCCCGGCCCTATTTTTATACTTTATTTTGAGACCGGGTCTCACGAAGTTGCGGAGGGCCTTACTAAGGAGAGAGAGAGAGACAGGGAGAGAGAGAGAGAGAGAGAGAGAGAGAGCGAGAGAGAGCAGTTTGTTTCCTTAATGGTTATTTTTCAAAAAAATCTTAACTGATTATATTCATATTTTATTTTTGTTACTACATATCCCCAAACATTTCTGTTCTACTTGTTCTCTTGTTCTTGTGATATTCATTTGTGTGTGTGTGTATGTGTTGTGTGTGTGTGTTGGTGTGGGGGTGTGTGGGTGGTACTGGGGATTGAACCCAGGAGCATTCTACCTCTGAGCTATGCCCTCAGCCATTTTTAAGTTTTTTGTTTTTTGGGTTTTTTTTTTTTTTTTGCAGTACCGGGGATTGAACACAGGGGCGTTCTACCTCCGCGCTACACCCCCGGCCCTATTTTTTTTATGCTTTATTTTTGAAATCGGGTCTCACGAAGGTGCGGAGGGCCTCACTAGGTAGAGAGAGAGAGAGAGAGAGAGAGAGAGAGAGGAGAGAGATCGATCGATCGATCGATCGATCGTGCATGCGCGCATGCGCGCTGAGGTTGGCCGCAAACCCGGATCCTCCGGTCTCCGCCTCCCAAAGTACTGGGATTACAAGCCTGCGCCACCACGCCAGGCTTAAGTTTTTTTTTTTTTTATATGAAACAGGGTCTTGCTATGTTGTTGAAAGTCTCACTAAGTTATTGAAGTTGGTCTTAAACCTGTGAACCTCCTGTTTCAGCCTCCCAAGTACTGGGATTACAGGTATGCACAATCATGCCCGGCTGATGTTCATTTCTTAAGCTGAGAATTTTAATGTAGAACTAATAAATAAGCAGTTCCCCTAAATATAACATTTAAAATACAGGATGGGTATTAAAAGTTCTTAATAATTGATGAATGTGAGGCACATACACTGGAGATATCTATCTCTGCACTTGAGAACAGTTCAGGCAACCTTCATTCCATTGCCCTATCCTTTGTCTATTAAAAAAAAAAAGATAGAGCACCAGGCTAACAATGTTCCTAGAATCATTTTCAAAGTTGTCTATAACATTTCATCTTGCAACATCATGAAACAGATTACATAAAAGAGTTTTAAATAGAAGTTTTATGAGAACTGAATAATGTAAAGTTCATTTGGTCAAGTTTTGTAATCAGAATAACATTTAATCATATGCCTTTGGCACTATTGGGATCTGAGAAAAGAAAGAGGAAAAGACTGCTTTTGAATTTAAGATGCTATATGTAACAAAATCATTTCATATGCTTAATGAAACTGGAATTTTTAGGTATATATTTCAAACTGCACAAATATCCAAGCATATTTATCTTCACCTTTATTTTTAGACGATCCAAAAGAAACCATTAAGAAGCAGTACCTTCAGTCCCAGAAAAAGTCAGTGGTAGAGGGGGTCAGTTGTCTGTTTCTAAAAATCTCTTTTCTTGAACTTCTTGGCCAAGCTCTTCAGGAGAGTCTGATATATGTTGATAAAATTTATATGAGTTGCAATGAAAAACTAGGTTTCTTGCATTTTTCTCATAACCAAATAAACAGAAACTGGCAAATTTCTATTTCCCATGGTTCTTCCCCCTCTGTCAGTAGATCAGACTTCTGCATAATTTAAGCAGTATAAGCCTAGCAGTGTTTCCTCTAAGCTGACTATTATCTCTTGCAGCAGGTTTTCTAGCTGTTCTCTGGCTTGTTTCTATTCACAGTTGCTGAAAAATTGGAAAAAAGTGAAGGTATTCCAGTGGAAAAAGTGAGACTAACTGAGAGACCTGAAAATCTGAGTTCTAACAGTGAGATTTTGGATTGGGACATATACCAATACTATAAATTTTTGGCAGAAAGAGGAGATGTTCAGATACAAGTAATGTATATAGATGAGATTGAAGTCTTAGAACATGCAATTACAAGGGACTTGATTCTCTGAGTGCTAGAGGGTGAATGATTCCCTGTTTTGAATGGGAAAGAGAAGAGACACCTCCCTGTTGCTCTACTCCAGCTTTGCCCTGTCACTTTCACTTCCTTTGGCCTATTGGAGAACTGTTGCCATAGTAATAGCATGGATTTTTTTTTTCATTTCTTCCTGAAAAATTCATTTTAAAAACCCTAGATTTAAATTATAGGGGATAAAAAGCACCATCCAATGTTGAATTTAATACAGATGATCCAGAGCATCCTGTCTTTGGGAATAGGACAACATTAGTGTGACCTTTGTGAGCCAAGAATTAAGGCACCTCTAGGTTCATGTGCCCGGGTGTTTCTCAACACCAGCTGGTTGACTTTCTGCCACTGAGGAAGCCATATGACCAATAGCCATCAATTACCCAATAAAAGATATGGCCTGGAATGCTTCCCTGCTTCTTTCAAAACATGCCAACTGCATCAAACTGAATCAATATGCTACAGTAAAATCAAGTAAATGTTTTCTTTTCTGTATTTAAATTAAGATACTGCTAACATCATTTCCAAAAATCATCATTCCTAGGTATCTCTTGGACAATTACATCTAATTGGGAGAAAAGGTCTAGATCAGGATTACTACGTAAGTGAATCTCAAAATTCAGTCATATGAGGTGGGGAGGATAGTGGTGAAGGAGGCAGTCACGTCAGTGAAAAGAGGAGAGAGGCAGAGAGTTGCTAGGGAAACCCCACCACTGCTTCCTTGGTGGGATCTGCTAGCCATTTATTTATTCATCCATTCATTCATTCATTCATTTTATTTTATTTTATTTATGTGTATATGTATTCATTAATTCATTAATTCATCCATTTATTTATTTAGTATTGGGGATTGTACTCAGAGACATTATACCTCTGAGCTATACCCCCTCTCCTTTTTCTTTTATTTATTTATTTGCTTATTTTTTGGTGCTGGAGGCTGAACCCAGGGCATTCTACCTCCAAGCTATACCCCCAGCCCTATTTCTTTTTTTTTTTTTTTTTGAAACAGGGTCTCACTAAGTTGCTGAGGTTTCCTTAACCTGCTATCCTCCTGTCTCAACCTCCCAAGTACTGGGATTACACGCATGTGCCACCATGCCTGGCTAAAATAGTATAACTTTTTTTTGTGATGCTAGGGATCAAACCCGAGGCCTATGTATTCTAGGCAAGTGTTCTATCCCTGAGCTACTTCCCAGCCCTGCTTTCTAGCTTCTGAGGAAGAACAAAGTTCACCTGGGGAAGCATTTTCCTACCTGCCTCCAAGTACAAGGAGGTAGGACTGCTGAGGTGCAGTTGGTGCAGGGAGGCACCCAAGCTCCAACAGAAACTAGCTTCTTCCCACCCCACACACTGCTGAGCTCTGATCATGGGAGGAGAACACCCGAGCTGCAGGCCTCGAACATTTCCCTTTCCCAAAGGCCAGCTGCAGAAAGTCCACTAGGAGATTTCAGCTGAAGAGTCTGAAGACCACGTTCACCCCCATTTGATTTGATCAGAGGACAGACTACCCTAAATATAATTAAAAATATCCCAAACATCTTTATAAATATGCGAAACTCCTTTTAATCATTTTGGTTAACCTTGCCTTTTCCCAGTGAGGTTAGATGATGATTAATTAACCATTCATATTTGTAGTGGAGGAAAAAAGCAAATAAACTTGACCTATACAGGATCCTCCTCAGTAAGATGCCAGAGTCATAAGATAGGTTCTTGTAGAAATTCTGATTATGGTTTCAAGGCGCTAATCACCAAAGACCTGGGAAAATCATTGGGATTCTCTTTAAAAGATGACTTTGCAGCTCTTGGCATTTCACAGGAGCTATGTACTCATTGTCCCAAAGGAACACAAACTCTATTTCAACATAATCCCAATGGCTAAGTGATGGAAATTATTACATAATAAGGCTGTTACATAAGAAAGAGATTTGTCATTAATTCCCATTTTACTTTATATTATTATTTTATGAATATGTCTTGGTAATATATTTTGTATTTTATATGAGGTATAAAATGTGATAAAATGGGTAGCTATTTAAATAAGTATATGCATGCCGAGACAGTTCAGTTGAAAGATTTCAGAGTTTTAAAATAATCATAAGCAACATTTTAGCTCCTTAAATGGCAAGTTCTGAATTCATAATATTACTCCAATGTCAGATTTCAGCCTGCAATGAGTTTCTCATGTTAATCGCGGGATGCGTACCTGGGAAGAATTCCTCATTTTCCATGAACATGAACTTTCATTGAATGTCAAGTCACCTAAACTTTGGCTGTAAGGATGACACACCAGTTTTTGTATAAACCCCCACAATGGTATGTCCTTCCACTCGGCTCAGCCACCATGAACACCACATGGGCGCTGGAGCCACCTCAGGTGAGAGTGAGAGCAAGCCCAGGTTGGCAGTGAGGATTCCAGGCTGTCGTACCAGGAGCCCAGCCCGGCAGCTGGACAGTACCAGGAGCCCAGCCAGGCTCTCCAGACTCTCCAGCAGGCTCATTCACAGAAGCTTTGTTATACGTGATTTATAAATGAGCACCTGAGGCCGTAGAGACAAATTATTTTAAGACTCACAGTTGGGAAATAAGGTTGTTTAAGAATCAGAATTTGAACTCAGGCCTTTAGCATTAAAAATGTGAGCTCTTGCCGGGCGTGGTGGCGCACACTTGCAATCCCAGTACTTAGGAGGCTGATACCGGAAGATCTGGGTTCGCGGCCAGCCTCAGCTACTTAGTGAGGCCCTCCTCAACTTCATGAGACCTGGTTTCAAAATAAAGAATAAAAAATAGGGCCGGGGGTGTAGCTTGGAGGTAAAATGCCCCTGGGTTCAATCCCCGGTACCGCAAAAAAAAAAAAAAATGTGACTTTCCAGTAGTGGGTTGGGCCTCCTGCTTCCCATCCAGACATCCCAAGAAGCAAGTTTAATTCCAGAACCATCCTAGTGGTTCAGGTATTCTCTCAGGCAAGCTCAGGCTGGTCCTTTCTGCTCCCCTCAACCTAATGAATCTGAATTTGATGGAAGGCTCAATCCTGTCAAAATCTGAAAACAATAAGACTGAGTGAGCCAGGCGTGGTGACGCACACCTGTAATCCCAGTTCTTGGTAGGCTAAGACAGGAGGATCACAGGTTCAAGGTCAGCCTCAGCAATTTAGCAAAACCTTGTTTCAAAATAAAAAATAAAGTAGCTCAGAGGTAGAATGCTCCTGGATTCAGCCTCCAGTAAAAAAAAAAAATCTGAGTGGTTTATATATGAACTAACTTCATAAACACTTCCATAATTATGTGGCTTAAAACAACCACCATTTATTTGATTCATGATTTGGGCAGGTCAGTGACTTTGGCTAGGCTCAGATGAGCAATTCTGATCTGGGACAGGCTCAGCTAATCTTAGCTGGCTTGCTCCTGGATCTGCAGGTAGCTGGAGTACTAGCTAGAATTAGCTGGTTTATCTGTGACAGCTAGGATGATTGGGGCCTCTCTCCATGTGGTTCCATTCTCTGGCCAACTGGTCCTAGCTTTTCACATGGCAATCAGAATTTCTAGAAACACAAGAGCAGAAGTCTCCAGAGGCCTCACCTGAGAACTCACAATTCACTCTGTCACATCCTTTTGGCCCTGAGGCCAGCAAGATTGAAGGGGTAGGGAAATGGACTTCTCCACTCAGTCGGCAGGATGGCAGAGTACTGAGGTTATCTTTAAACTTGCGACAGCTTAGTTGCACCAGGACCAATTTGGAGGGGCAGGGGAGAGGGAAGATAACAGTATCAACCTGATTTCTGAAAGGCTGTGACTACAGCTCTGGCTTCTCTTCTTTCAAGTCTCATCTCCCCAAAGAGAATTTTCTTGATTGACTCTATTTTTCCATCATTTATCACACTTATTTTCCTCATAACACAATATAATTCCCTGAATTGTATTGATCTTTATTATTTTCTCTCTCCCCAAAATGGAATGTATGTTCTTGTCTGTCTGTCTTACTATTTTGTATCCTGTACCAGAATAGTGCCTGGTACACATGAAGTACTTATAGCCAAAACATATGTTATTCTAAACATTATATGTTGCTTCTCAACCCCAAAACCACCACTTAAGCCAGTATGCCGTTTCAGTCCACCAAAGAAATTATTAGTATAAGGCTCTTTTGGTGGCACACGCTTTTAATCCCAGTACTTGGGAGGCAGAGACAGGAGGATCGCAGGTTTATGGCCAGTCTCAGCAACTTGTGAGGCCCTCTGCAACTTAGTGAGACCCTGTTTCAAAATAAAGAATAAAAAATAAAGCTGGGGGTGTAGCTCGGAGGTAGAATGCCCCTGGGTTCAATCCTTACTATCACCAAAAAAATAGTGATGCCCCAGTTTACTGCCCAGCCAATTACATATCAGAATGACTACCTTGCCTTTTTCCCCTCTCCTCATTTCTCTCACAAGTTGTCATCATAGGCAACATTTTACCCTCCCCTGACCAAATTTTTAATTATTGAAAAGCATTGTATATGCAATTCTTGATTACATTATCTTGATTTTTCTACCTGTAAATTTTAATGCCATTTGCATTCCTAAATATATACAGGTTCAGAATGAACTGGATTAGGAAATCAGGGTGTTTGGTGCATATTATTAAAACAAATAAAGTATAATTAAATTAAACCTGGAACAGGAATAATATCAAATATGTAAGGTCAAGTGCTTTATCTACCCTGCCACTCATTTTTTTAAAAAGAACTAATATAACTCTAGGATGATTTACAGAGGCTGGGATAAAAGATGTGTTCATGAATGTTTTTAAAACAATATATTTTCTTGGCACTTCATTCTAGGGGAAATATTACAAACTGATCAAACTAGAGATTTTCTTAGAACCAGTGAAAAATAATACTGATTTTTAAAACAGAGACATGAGTTCAAATAATAAAACTTAACACAGTGCTTGGAACATACTATCTTTCATCCTAAGATACCATCGATTGTAAGACATGCCATTTTTTTTGCATCATACTGACAAAGAAGAAACTGCCAATATAAATTATAATATACCAGTCGGGCGTGGTGGTGCACGCTTGTAATCCCAGTACTTTGGGAGGCGGAGACCGGAGGATCCGGGTTCACGGCCAGCCTCAGCTCGCTCTCTCTCTCTCTCTCCCTCTCTCTCTCTCTTCTTAGTGAGGCCCTCCGCAACTTCGTGAGACCCGGTTTCAAAATAAAGTATAAAAAACAGGGCCGGGGCCGTAGCGCGGAGGTAGAACGCCCCTGCGTTCAATCCCCGGTACCACAAAAAAAAAAATTATAATATACCATTGACAGTAATAAGTGTCCTGATTAAAATGCAGTTGAGGGGGCTGGGCATGGTGGCACACTCCTGTAATCCCAGTACTTGGGAGGCTAAGACAGGAGGATTGCAGATTCTAGGACACCCTCAGCAAGTAGTGAGACTCTCAGCAATCTAGTGAGACCCTGTTTCAAACACAAAAAATACAAAGGGCTGGGGGTGTAGCTTGGAGGTAGAAAGCCCATGGGTTCAATCCCCAGTACCACAAAAAAAATGAGGTATGGGGAGATGTCTATCTTAGAATCAGTGAAACATGATGGTGGGTGCTCAGTAAATATTTGGAGGATGGAAGGATGGATGGATGGATACATACATGATCTGAATTCTTTGAGAGCAAGGACTCAGACTGGCACATGTATGTCCATCAGGTTTGCTTGCATGGTACTTTCACATGGTGATTAATAATACATTTTTATACAGTTGAAATGATAGCATTGTGGGCAGATAAATTTTAAAAGAACAGAGAATTGAAATGCCAAGAAAGCCACAGCGGTGGAGCAGTGTGAGAGTCTTACTTTCTTTTGATCTTTATGGGATCATGATATTGAAGGATGGAGGAAGCTTCAGTTTTATTTGCTTCTGGAGAACAGATTATTTTCTTTTAAGAGATCAAATTTATTTTCCCAGAACAAAACTTTTTTTCAAAACTCTCTACTACAAGGTAATTGAGAGCCAAATTACTAAACTGGACTTTGAAAATGACTTCATAAAATCATAATACTTGAGTTGGAAAGTCCCCTAAAGATTAAAGTCTACCTCCCTTACCTTAGAGATTCATAAACATTCATTCATTCATTCATTATTGAAATATTTTCTGAGTGCTTATATGGCAGGCACTATGCTAAGTACAGAGGATCCAACATTGGGGGAGAGAAAATAAGCAGACAAATCAGTGGATGAGAGAATTTGAATGAGAAAAACAAAACCTGGAGGTAATGCGACTTACATAAATTACACACTTACCTGGGAACATACTTAGGTCTGGCTTATAGAGATATTAAGAAATGCCTTTATCTTTGTATTATGTCCTCTCGTTTGACAAATCATACATTGCTATAACTTTATCCTTTCCAATTGACATTTAAATTATTCAAGACATTTTAGCTTCAAGATTCCCTAACTGTCATAAATTTCTAATAGCTCCTATTTTCTGCCAAATAAAATAAAATCCTTAGCCTGGTATTCAAGTCTAAGGCCCCTCTGATTTTTGCAAGTCTTGGCTTTTGGATATGCTATTTCAGCCATACTAAAGTAATTACTATTTCCTAAACACAGCTTGGACATTCCCATCTCCATTCCCTTATTTGTGATATTCTCCTAGCCTGTGATGACCTCTGTATTGGTGAGTTGATTAAACTTTTGTGAGGCCTCTGTCATTTTAGCCTTCCTCTTTATACCATGAAGGCAGAGTGCCACATACATGGAAATTGTACTCAGGCAGTTTATCGGACTCCAGTACTAGCTGCATGACTCTGAGTGTCATACTATAGGATCAGATATTAATAATACCCTCCTGATGGTGATATTATAAAGATTAGGAAAGAAAAGGCTTATAAACACTTATTAGAAAAGTGGGTATAATTTCTATTATTCTGTTGCTCTATACCCTTCCAATTCTTTTTTTGGCATTCCTTTTATCCTATCTATTACCTACACTCATTGCTATTAACATATATTCCTTTCTTCTCAGAACCATTGTTAGGAAGCAATATAGGGCCCTATATTGCTCTCCGAATCACCTATAACACCTAACATAGCATTATGCATATATCAGATTTCAATTAAGTTTTCGAAAGGATAACTGAAGATGGGTAAATGGAGATGGATGGGTGAATGGATGCATGATGCAATGAGATTCAGCAAAGGTAGCATCGTATGTGTGTCCAAAAGGCAGAACGACTTTAGTAGCTAGAGTATGTCTCATAAATAAGTTGGCAACATGTCTAGAGCAAATTTCCATATAAAAGAACTGTCCATATTTCTTCCTTAAATATTTTATTCTCTTGGGGAAGGAGCAGATACTTGTACATCAACCCAGTCAAGGCTTGTTAAAGAACAGAAGAATTGTGTCCTAATAAGATATTTTGGAGAGTCTTCATGTCTCATTCCTGGGGCTGATCTCTTCTGTTACTCTATGTAGTTTCTGAAAGGATCCTCTAGAAAGTCAGAATGAG
>PVJS01051266.1:0-14038 GCA_004027185.1 Glis glis | reverse complement strand
ATAGAGAAAAGTAGAGATATTTGTGTCATATTTGGAGAAAGAAGCTACAGGATTATCAAATAGGTTGGTGTGAAGGATGAAGAAGAGAGGTGAGTTAAGGAAGACTCTATAAATGGAGTAGTCAAATTCCTGGTTTACTGATATGGGCACTCCTGGGAGGTGAATGAAATCTGTATTCGTTATCTAATACTGCATAACAAATCACCCCAAAACTTGGCAGGTTAAAACAAGAAACACTTATTATCTCCTATTTTCTGTGGCTCAGGCATCTTAGTGCAGCTTACTTGGATCTTCCCTGTTTCAAGGTTTTAATAAGAATGCAATTAAGGTACTGGCAGTGTCTGTAGTTATCCAAAGACTCAAATGTGGCAGGACTTACTTCCCAGTTTGCACTCGTGTACATGTTGGCAAAACCCAGTTTTTCTTTAGTTTTTTTAAAGTTGACATATAATGTTGTATGCTTTTATCATGTACAACATCATGTTTTGAAGTGTATATATACTTTAACAGTCAACTGATTGTTGGCCCGAGGTCCCTTTCAATTCCTTTCCATCAGTCAGCTCACAAGATGGCAAATGGCTTCATTAGAGTGAATACCCAAGGAGAGTCACAGAGAGTTCAAACAAGATGGAAGTTAGTCTTTTCTAATCTAATATCGGAGCCGATCGCTTCTGTCGTACTCTATTAGAAGTGAGTCACTAGATCCAACCCATACTCAAAAGGAGATGACACAAAGATGTGACACAGAGGTGAATTCCAGGAAGCTGAATAATTGGGGGCTATTTGTCAAACTCTTTATTACAGGTTTAGACAGAAAAAAATTAAGAGGATTTTGTTATTCCTAAGATGTTTTAATTTTGACCTTGAATGACCTCTGAGATATCAATTAAGAGGGGTCAAGATGGCAATTGTCATGGTTCATGAGTTTGGATTTCAGAGGGGAGCTATTGACAGGAGATATTAAATATTGTCAGCCTATATTTATTTATGCATTTATTGCAGTGCTGGGGCTCAAACCTAGGGTCCCACACATGCTAGGCAAGTGTTCTACCACTGAGCTACACCTCAGCCCTGTTGGGCTACAGTTAAAGTCATAGGGATAGATGAGATTATGCAGGAAGAAAAGGGGGAGGGAGGGAGGGAGGGAGAGAGAGAGAGAGAAAGAGAGAGAGAGAGAGAGAGAGAGAGAGAGAGAAGGGAAAAGGGTCCAAGACCAAGAGTTGAGGAATCGCAATATTTTTAGGTTGAGTAGAAGGCACAAAGTGAAGGAAAACTGAAGAGTGGCCAGAGGAGAAGAAAAACCAATATTTTTGGGGTTGGAGAACCAAGAAAGAAAATTATAGAATAAAGGATGGTCATGTATGGCAAATATTACCGAGAGGTGGAATAAAGTGAAGAAAGTACCATTTTTATTTTTAAAATCAAATATGGGAAAAATCTTATTATACACCAGCAAAAGGCCAGGTCAATAAATTGTGGTAAATTTATGCAATGATACTGTGAATAGCTTAAATGAATGAAAAAGGGAGACAATCCTACCAACCAGATATGGAAATATCTCAGAAACATAATATTGAGTATAAAAGCAATTACAGCAGCTGGGTGTGGTGGCGCACACCTGTAATCCCAGTAGTTGGGAGGCTGTGACATAAGGATCAAAGGTTTGAAGTTAACCTCAGCAATTTAGTGAGACCCTGTTTCAAACTAAAAAAAAATAGGGCTGAGGGTATAACTCAGGGATAGAACACCCCTGGGTTCAATCCCTAATACAGCAAAAAGAAGAGAAAGCAATTTCTGAAAAGACAGGCAATATTTAAAAGTAAAAAATATGAAGGTATCTATTGGCAGAAATTCATTCACATTACAGAATAATACAAAATCAAGCAAAAGAATTATATAAAATTCACAAAAGCAATTTCATCTGGGCAGGAAGTGATAGGAATGTGACCAGGGAAAGTTTACAACCAATGTCACCTTCTATGTAATATATGATTCCCTTAAAAAGTCTGAAGCAAATGTAGGAGAACACATAGTTTTCCCTATTATTTTCTTCTTTTGTCCCTAAGTTTGAAGTTTTTCACAGTGAAAATTTTAAATGAATAAAAGTTAACAAGATTTGGCAACCTTTTCAAGGGTGGTTTTAAATAGAGTAGACTAAAATGGACTCAAAAGAAAAAATGGACTAAAAAGAAGTTTGATTTCACCCTCCAAGTGACCTTGGAGAAGTTATTTAACCTCCCTAAACTTCCATTTTTTTCATCTGTAAAATAGTGTACATGTGTGTGCATGTGTGGTTGTGCACATACATGATTGTGTATGTCTGTTCATATATATGCACACACATTCATACACAAATACACACATGGATTCATATACTGCAGACAAGAAACAAATGATAGCTACAATTCAACCTTCATGGTGAGGGCTGAAAAAGACAATCTTTCATCTTTCAGAGCTTAGCTAGAATGTAGATTACAGATAAAAGGAATGAAAATGGAAGGGGAAAGAAAATGACAGAGAATTGTGCCAAATGGTGTTCAGATCTGCCTGAATTAGTATGAAGAAAGTAGAAGGAAAAAGACCTTCAGAACCAGCCAAGCTTCGTGGCTTCATTGTAGTAACATGACTTTCAGAAGAAAGCAGTCTCCCAGCCCTACACTATTTCTAATGCTGCACTACCAAGAAAAAGAATAAAGGGAAAAAAGAGGGTGGGCATGTCTTCAGCAACTACTTAACTCAGGCTGAGGATGATCACTGGAGCTATAACTGAGACAGGAAAGGCAAACCAAGATTAAAGACCCTGAACAGAAATTTAAAGGAAGGATATTGGTGCTAAAACTAAAGAATGGATCAGAATTCCTGCAAGTGGATGAAGGAGCACAGAGACCTGAGAATCTTTCCCAAATGCTCTGTGTCCATTACTGGTAGAAAGCCATCCAACAATTGACTTTCAAGATCCTCCCATGTGTCAGGCACTGTCCTTGGTATCGAGAAGGCATCAGCAAAAAAGATAAAGCCCATAATGGTTATATTCCAATGGGAGGAGACAGATAATAAACAACCTAAGAAGCTGTAAGCAGTGGCACCTTAGAAAACAAAGAGGATGCCCGGCTTGATGGCACACCCCTGGAATCTCAGTACTTAGGAGGCTGAGACAGGAGGATTGTAGGTTGGAGGCCAGCTTCAGCAACTTAGCAAGACCCTCAACAACTTAGGGAGACCTTGTTCCAAAATAAAAAATAAAAAAAGGTTGGGGTGTAGCTTGGAGGTAGAATGCCCCAGGTTCAATCACCAGAACCAATAAATAAATAAATAAATAAATAAATAAATAAATAAATAATTTAAGCTTTTATATTGCACCAAGTATAGATTGGGCCTCATGCCAAATTCTAGGGACACAGAAGAATGACATATCTCCAGCCCTCCAAAAATTCATGGGTTTTGGGAGGGGATCTTAGAGATTTTCTTTTTTCTTTTCTTTTCTTTTTTGATATGGATCATTTTATTTGTTTTTGCAGAATGACATTTTTTTAGTTTTTTAAATTTCTTTTTTTATACTTTCATTGGTGCATTATAGTCTCACATCATAGTGCCATTCATAGTGATAGTGACTTACGTACACACAGCCCTTAGTGATCTTTCCCCCACTCCCCCTTGTCTAAGCATTCTCACTGCTATAATCCAAAGAACTGACCACACAATTTAGAGGAAGGAAGATTTATTTGCTCACAGTTTCCTTGAAGATTTCTGGGTTCAGTCCATGTGAGGTCAGGGACTGTGGATCTCAGAACATGGCAGCGGGAAGCAGAGAGAGGGAGAGCACAAGCACCATGAAAGCCAGAAGCAAGAGAGAGAGCAGGAGGAGGAGGAACCAATATATAATCTCCAAGGCCACGCCCCAGGGAGCCCTCCTTAGCAACCAAGCCCTGCTTCCAACATTGCTACCTTGTTTCCACGAAGGCCAGGGGGACATTCCAAATCCAAACCATTATGCCTGTCTTCCCCATACAAGATATTGAGAATGGCACTGGTATATGTATATAATGTCAACGGAAGTGATTCCTTCATTAATTCTCCCTCCCCCCAGACCACCTTCCCTGCTCTACTGGAGTTTCTCCTCCATTATCTAAAGGCCCTCTTGTATCCCAATTACTCCCTAGCATCCGCATATGAGAGAAAACTTATAACCTTTCACTTTCTGTGACTGGCGAATCTCACTTAACATCATGTTCTCCAGGTCCATTCATTTTCCTACAAATGACAAAATACAAACTCTAGATATACCCAGAGGAAGAAATTGAGGCCAAAAGAAAGTCTCCCTTGCTCCTGATGACACAGCAAGTTAGCACTGGAGCAGGGACTGTCACCAGGGCCTTCCAACTCTCTCTGTGCTCTTTCAGCTCTGCTGAAGGTCTCACCAAGAACCTGATATTTCTCTGGGACAGACTCCAATATGTTGCTAAGCCAGCTGATAAGCTGGTAGGACTTAAAGCTCCAAGATAGTCTGAAAAAAATATCAGCATATATGGTTAAAGAGAAAGGGACCTCCCCTGACTGCTGATCTAGTAATGCCCCAGGAACTAGCCATGCTGAAATTGCTAGGGTTTTAAGCATTTAGAAAATGATCTTGCCAAGAACCAATGGATTGTTTTTTATATATCTGGGGTAAAATGGAGGCAGGTAGGGAAGGCTTTGCCTAATAAAATCTGTACTTGCATAGGTCACGAAGAACTGAATGAAACTGGAGCAATAACTTTTATTTACTTTTTGTGGTACTAGAGATTGAACGCAGGGGCACTGTACCACTGAGCTACACCCTCAACCCTCTTTATTTTGAAATAGGGTCTTGCTAAGTTGCCCAGGTGCACTTGAACCTGCAATCCTCCTGTCTCAGCCTCTCTAATACTGGGATTACAGGCATGCGCCACCATGCCTGGCTAGAGCAATAATTTTAAATTACTCAAATGTTGGTTTAATATTTGACTTTCATCCTTTAAATGGTATTAAGAGTTAGTTTAGGCCTAAATTGGATGTTTTGTTAATATTTATGAAAGTAAATATCAATTTGGTCCCATATATCAGCCATATAAACCAAAAATATGTGTGTTTTTTTTAAAGGGAGAGGACTATTCTGTCCCCTGAAATTGATAGCCTTATAGGATGTAGACAGAAGAAAGCACATAAGAGGTTTTGTTCTTATTGGTGAACCGTAATTAAACATCATAATGAGGTTCAAAGTGATAGAAACATACATTAACACAGCACTTGGTGTGTTTTCCCCACATTCCACTCCACTCCCTCCCCCTCTCTGTACACAATATTGAAATTGGTATTGCTAATTTCATATATGAACATAGCATTATTTGAACTATTTCCTTCATCAAGTCTCCCTGCCTTTCACCTTCCTACTTCCCTCCTCAACCCCCCCCCCACTATTCTACTAGTATCTCCTTTCATTTGTCTGAAATCCCCTTTGTTTCCTATTTTCTCTATAGGTTCCACATATGAGTGAAAACATATGGCCCTTCACTTTCTGAGACTGGTTAATCTCACTTAGCATAATATTCCCTAGTTCCATGCATTTTCCTGCAAATGACACAATTTTGTTCCTCTTTAACAAATCATTTGAATATTGCTCTAACATTTCTTACTTGAGAAACAAAAAATATGTTAAAAACACACCAACGTACCAATCATTTGAACATTGCTCTAACATTTCTCACTTGAGAAACAAAAATATGTTAAAACACACCAACATACCAATAAAAGTATATTTTGAAAAGAGTAAATCTATTACTACTTTCAGATGCTTAATTATTGTATAGGTTTGAGGTTAGAAAAAACTTTAAAAGACTCAGTCAAGCCAGGCATGGTGGTGCACGCTTGTAATCCCAGTACTTTGGGAGGCGGAGACCGGAGGATCCGGGTTCGCGGCCAGCCTCAGCTCTCTCTCTCTCTCTCTCTCTCTCTCTCTCTCTCTACCTAGTGAGGCCCTCCACAACTTCGTGAGACCCAGTTTCAAAATAAAGTATAAAAAAATAGGGCCGGGGGTGTAGCGCGGAGGTAGAACACCCCTGGGTTCAATCCCCGGTACCGCAAAAAAAAAAAAAAAAGAAAAGAAAAGACTCGGTCAAATTTCTCTCTACTCAATAAATTGATCAAAAGAAGGGCAATTGATTTTAGGTAAACTAATGCATTGATTTGTGGGAGTATCTACATGTGATTTTTTTGGTACTGGGAATTGAACCCAGGGAGGGGTTCTACCTCTGAGCTACACCCCCAGCCCTATTTTTATTATTATTTTTTGAAATGGGGTCTCACTAAGTTGTAGAGGCCCTAATTTGCTGAGGCAGGCTGATTGCAAAACTGCTATCCTCTTGTCTCAGCCTCCCAAGTACTGGGATTACAAGCATGGGCCACCACGCCCGGCTCATGTGATTTTTTTTTAACAGACAAAAATCTCTTATAGTCAACTATGAGAAGACAGATGAGATCAAAGGAATTCTGAATGGCCCATGTCACTAGGACATGCCTCTGTAAAACCACTGTATATCAATACAGATCTATCACTCTGAACTACATTATGATGTGAGACTACAATGCACCAATAAATGTATACATAGAAGTTATAAAAATAAATAAAAATAATTTTAAAAAGCTGACTGTACGTTTGAATGGAAATTATAGAAATAGGGTATGTAACCATATTTTATCAAGGCTTTTGACGCAAATTTCCCCAATATCCCAAGAACATGATGGAGATGCAAGGTGTGCATGATGATTGTAGTGATTTTTGAATGGTAGACAGAGCTTCCTCAAAGAGGGCTGAGGAATTCATTGAAATCCTGCAGGACCTTCTACAGCATGCATTCTCTCAACATTTACTTGTACTTGTGCTATTCCCTTTTTCTCCCAGACACATCATATGCAGCTTGATTACATTTCTCAATGCTCCTTGCAGTTCAGTGTGGCCAGGCAACTGAACTCTGGCCAGTGGAATAATGTTCACCATTTCTAGACCTGGCCCAGGAAAGCTTGCCATTTCTACTCCTTCATACACTACTTACTTTCCAGCCAGCCGGAAATAAGACAACCCTGGGCAACCTTGGAAGGCAGGTGATGAAACCAACACAGTCATGAGAGAGAAAAACAAAAACAGGTCATTAAATTATCCCTGGCAAGCTGGGCATGGTGGTGCACACCTGTAATCCCAGTACTTGAGAGGCTGAGACAGGAGGATCACAGGCTCGAAGCCATCAGCAACTTAGCAAGACCCTGTTTCAAAATAAAAAAATAAGGGTGTATCTCAGAGGTAGAATGTCCATGGGCTCAATCCCTAGTACGAAAAAATACATATACATACATATACATATACATATACATATACATATACATATACATACACATATACATTCCTGGGAGAAAAGTCTCCCAACTAGAAGCATCTATAATGACTGGTTGTTTGAACAAGAAATAAACTTGACTGTGTTAAGCCACTAAGATTTCAGGGTTGATCTGTTACTGTATTGTTAATAGCTTAGGAAAGCAAATATAAATTTGGTCCTATGTATTAAATACGCCATATAAACCAGTAGGTTTCATCACTTTTAGTAGTAAAGAAAGTCTTGCTGTGTACAAAACACTGTCTTAAGGGTTATGGGGAATACAAAGATAAAATCCAGAAACTTTAAATTAAAGAGCTAGTATCTAGATAGGGAGATAGATACTGAGATTTATAACCCAGGAGAGAGTGATAAATGATATAATAAGAGTATAATAATGTGTGCAGTGATTAAATAAATAAGCTCTGGAGCTAAATGTCATGTGTTCAAACCCCAGATCTGCCAGTAACAGGCTCTGCGTCTTTGGGAAAGTGACTTAATTTCTCTCAACCTCAGTTTCTACACATGTAAAACAGAGCTGCAGAAAGGACAACTCACTACTAGCGTGAGGATTAAACAAATCAATTTATGAAAAGCACTGTAAACAGTGTCTGGCACATGGTAAGTGCTTAAAAATGTTATCTTCATCATCATTATGAGGCAAGGGGATAAAGGATGTCACGTTCAACTGAAAGGATCAAAGAAGGCTTACTGTAGATAAGTACAATTTGGATATGTAGTCATGGCTCAAGGGCCATGAAAAGCACACATATAAGAAAGACATTATGGGACAAGTGATTAAAAAAAAGTGAGTGATCCAGTGGGGTTCCTGCTCAGGCATCCTGGAGGGAAGAAGAGGACTCTGATGATAGAAGCACTGAGTTCTCTTTTAAGGAGTTTGATATTTGTCCAGTAGACAGTGGGGAGTGATAGTGATGAGGGCAATAGCTTAGTCAGAGCTGTGTAACAGGAAGATTAATCCAGGGGCAGAGTGTGAGCACAGTTGAAGATGGGAGAGGGAGATGGCAGAGAGACTGATTAGGAAGTCATGAATATGTGAAAGTAGAAGACAATTAGGAACCTGGTATGGTGGTGTGTTAGTCAACTTTTCTGTCGCTGTGACCAAAATACCTGACTAGAACAACCTAGAGGAGGAAAGGTTTATTTGGGTTCACAGTTTCAGAGGTTCAGTCCATAGTCAACTGACTCCAAGGCAGAAACATCATGGTGGCAGGTTGTAGTGGAGGAAAGATGCTTAAAGCAGGTGGAAACAGAGAGAAAGAGAGACAGACAGACAGACAGACAGACAGGAAATGGCCAGGAATATAGTCCTCAAGGCCATGTCCCTGTTGACTCACCTCCTCCTCTAGCCACACTTACCTGCTTAGTTACCACCTAGTAAGTCCATTCAAATTATTAATCCATCAATGGATTTGTCCACTCATGAGATTAAAGCCCTGATTTAATTATTTCACCTGTGAACATATTTGTATTGCCAATACATGAGCTTTTCTGGAGGACATTCTACATTCAAACCATAACAGCTGGTTTAGTCATGAATTCATGGGGACCAGAACTAGGATAACCCTAACTCAATGAGAATGAGGAAGAAAAGAATTATGAGACAAAAATTTTCAGGGGTATGGTACCTAAGTCAGCATGATATTGGCTCATAATCCATTATCTGCTATTCCAACATCCAAAAAATATCTCTAAACTGAAAATTAAGTCATAACTCATTTGGCAGTCAAGTCTGACCTGAACCAATGAGATGATATTAATGGCCTTTATCTCACTTAGTGTGAATATGATTGAATTTTCTGTAGTGCTTAAATACATGGTGCTTCTGGGAGTGATACCTAATAGATGATATATAGCCTGTGCACAGAAAAGCTCTGAAACCTAAAACACCTCTGAGCCGGGCGTGGTGGCGCACACTTGTAATCCCAGTACTTGGGAGGCTGAGACCGGAGGATCTGGGTTCGCGGCCAGCCTCAGCTACTTAGTGAGGCCCTCCGCAACCTAGTGAGACCCTGTTTCAAAATTAAAGAATAAAAAATAGGGCTGGGGTGTAGCTCAGAGGTAGAATGCCCCTGGGTTTAATCCCCAGTTCTGCAAAAAAAAAATCTCTGGCTAGAGGCTTTTAGGTGAGAGATTAGTATGTATTTTGGGTTGAATTATGTCCCCCCAAAAGATATGTTGAAGTTTGAAACCCTGGCATCTGTGATTGAAACCTTATTTGGAAATAGTCTTGGCAGATATAATCAAGTTAAGATGAGCCATTAGAGTAGGCCCTTATCCAGTATGACTCATGTAATTATTAGAAGAGGAAATCTGTATACAGAAACAGATACACACAGAGGAAAGAACACCATGTAAAGATGGACATCTGAAATGGAGCCTGCACATAAAATCCGATTCCAGGGACTAAGCAGTTCCTGACTTCCAAGAGGGATGCTTTTCCTTTTTTTTTTTAAACACACCACAAACAAGGACCTCTGGCTTCTACTGTGTGACTGGGATACATGCAGGTCACGTGCTCATCTAAACTTCCTGCTCAACAATTCTGGCACTTTCTGCTTCTCCGTATTTAACCCTATACAAGAACTCAATGAGTTGCAGGGGTCCAGCCAAGGAAACAAGGAAGCAAAGGCAGAGTGTTACTGATTGAGCAAGTACTAGAAATCAGAGCAGGAACCAGACCAGACTCCAAAGGCAAGTCACTAAAGATGCGTACACAACTATCCAAGATCGGGGCAAGTAAGGATTGCAAAGCTAGGTCAACTAGCAAGGAGCCAGAGGATATAAATAGTACTGGTATATGGGGCAAGCACTATTCAAAGGCCAACAATAGCCTAGTGAATGGGGAGAACAGAGGAATGGAGTAAAGCTCAGGGGTCAGATACAAGCTCTGGAGAAGTGAGATCAGAGTTTGCCTCCAATGAGAGGCTTGGGCCTATTTCCTGGGAAGGCTGACCCTTTCCCTAGTACGGACAGACAGAGGCCCAGAGCTCAAGTCATTTAGGAAAATCTCCCTAGAGAAAGGAATGGGGGCTTGGGGAGGGTAGAATGAGGGGTTTTCGCTAACTTGGGCTGTATTTTGGCCTATAGATCTCAACTCCCAAGAGCAGAGCTTCCCATTTTTTGCAACATGCTCTGTATATTTAAGTACGGAAAAATAACCTAAATAGTTGATTTTATAAGAATACTGCTCAATAGAATTTTTCTCCTTTGGCCAGTCTTCCTTTGCATAATGGCCAGAGGTATAGTTCTCAAGGTCAAATAAGCATACTGAATAATCTACAACACAGATGAAAAGGGATTAAGCTAAATAAATCTCTCTTCCCCAAAAGCTTTTCCGGAGAAACACAATTGCAGGGATGCATTAGTCATTATTTTTCTAAAAAGATGGCAGAGCATAGTTGTATGAAATCAATTCCCTCCACACTTACTGCACTCTGGTCTGCTTAATGCACATAATAAGTATACTAACCACATCGGGCCTCTCTCCTCCAACTCAACCACACTTAATAACAGAAGCATTATATATCCCACAGACCCTTCTAATTTCCCTTCCATTTCCTTTGACTTAACTCGTTCAATGAACAACTCTTCCATTATTCTCTACTGGTATCTTGGGCTCGCCCTCACCTTTCTTCTCATCCACTGACTCCTCCAATCCTGAGTTCCCACGAAGAGGCCTAACTTTCCTTCACATCACTCCCCAAAGCCATATTGTACATTCAAATGGGGCACAGCCCTCTTCTCTGGATCAAATAGTCTTAATATCATTCCTTGTTTACTTATCTTTCTGTATCACTGCAAATCAAAGAAATTCTAAATCATAAGTAATGAAAATCAGCAAAGTTGTGATTTTTCTTGTGTTAAAATTAAGTCCCAAGGAATATGGTGGCTTCTCTGCCATGGCAAATCCATTCTGCATCTATCTTTCTTTTTTTGCCTTTTCATCTTTTTTTATTCATTTATTAGTGCATTTTAATTTTACATTTTGATACATATCAGGAAAGCAGCATCATACATACATGCACACATTGCTCATTTAGCCCTCCCTCAAATCCCACCCTATTCCCTCCTCCTTCCCTCCCTTTCATGCTTCGCATAGTGATTGAGTCTTAAAAGTTTGTGTATATACATCATGTGCTATAGTGTGTTCTACTCAGTCTCAGCAAAGTGTGTGGCTATCATCCCAATGCTTGCTGCTTCTGGTTGCAAAGTGTCTACTTCTCTTCCAATATTGTAACAATGTCCCAAGCAGGAAAAGAGAGAGGGCAACAAGCAAAAGACCTCCCCAAGTCAGCTGTGTCTGGTGCCATTTTAAATAATTACTTTTCTTTATGGTACTGGGAATTGAATGCAGCGGTGTTCTACCATGAGACATACCGCAGCCCTTTTTATTTTTTATTTTGAGACAGGGTCTCACTCTTGCCAAGACTGGCCTCAGACTTGAGATCTTCCTGTCTCAGCCTTCCAAGCACTGAGATTACAAGTGTGTGCCACCATATCCAGCTTTCTGTGGCCATTTTAAAGAGTATTACCTAAAGCCCCAAGCTGTGTAATTTTTCCTTCACCTTAATGGTCAGAATTATGCCACATGGCCAGCTATAACGGCATAGGAGCCTAGGAAATGTAGATTTTAGGTGGAAAAAGTGCCACCCCAAACAAATCAGGGTTAATTTTGGGATGCATTAAAAAGGGCAATTAATACCAGCTCTCTGATGATAGATGTTAAAGAAGTGATTACAAGAATATACAATGTCAAGCCTTGATCAATGGTAAAATGAAAGAAGTACAGGCTGATAAGAGAGGATCCAGTGAGGTAACATGATGCACAGAGGGGAAGAGGAGATGGTCACAGACAGCTTATTGATAAGTGAAACCTGAGAAATAAACAGGAATTAACGAAGTGAAAGGGTACTGTCTCCCCTTCCAGTCACCTTCAAACTGGGGAGAAGGCCAACCAGGCAGACCTCAAAACTGAGCTTTGAAAATGTACCACGAAACAAACTAGAACATAGTGGGGAGAAATGTATTCTTAAAATTCCTGAATATGGCTGGGTGTGGTGGTGCATGCTCATCATCCCATCACTTGAGAGGCTGAGACCGGAGGATCCGGGTTCACAGCCAGCCTCAGCTACTTAGTGAGGCCCTCCGCAACTTAGTGAGACCCTGTTTCAAAATAAAGAATAAAAAATAGGGCTGGGGGTGGAGCTCGGAGATGGAATGCCCCTGGGTTCAATCCCCGGTACCACAAAAAAAATCCTGAATATGGAGATGACAATCTTGCTACAGCAAGTCTACAGCAACAGCAATCCCTTTATCTGAGCGCTCTTTTGAAATCTGAGAGAGGAGCCGATAATGTTTATTTTTTTCAAAGTCCTTAGCAGAGTGCTATGAGTTACACAAATGCAGCCAATGAATAAATAAATAAATAAATAAATAAATAAAAACATCTTTCGTCCACTCTTGCTCTTCCTTATGATATCTTTGGGTCTCGCCACACAATCCTCATCAGGCTAACGGATTTGTCCTTTCCTGTCTGGAATGTTATTTTGTACTGTTATCTATTGGGAAGTGGAGGGAGATTTCATCATCATCACTGCACCTTTAGATCCCTGGATTCCACTCCTCTGTCAAGGCCTGCAGTGCTTGTACAGTTATTGCTTCCACTGAAGCTTGTACTCAATAAAATCACAGAGCACATGGTGCTGCAGATTTGCAGCAGCTATCTAGGTATACAGTTCTCTCACGTGAATTCCTTAAACATACCCCCTCCCACACATATACACACAAGTATCTATGTCTTCCTCTCTGTTTTTTTGTTTTTGTTTTGTTTTGTTTGTGGTACTGGGGATTAAACCCAGGGGCATTCTACCTCTGAGCTCCACTCCCAGCCCCTTATAATTATTTTTATTTTGAAACAGGGTTTTGCTAAGTTGCTGAGGGTCTTACTGTATTGGTCATGTTGACCTCGAACCTGTGATCCTCCCATCGCAGCCTCCCAAGCACTGGGTTTACAGGCATGCACTACTGCGCTCAGCTAAGCACATTTATTAAATGAATGATAATGTATTAGTTAACAGTTGCTGCATAACAAATTGCCCCCAAATTTAGCAGTATAACACCATATACATTTATTATCTAATTATTAGCATATTTTTGGTACTGGGGATTGAACCCAGGGGCATTCTACCTCTGAGCTACACCCCCAGACCTTTTTATTATTTTGAGACAAGTTCTCCCTAAGTTGCTGAGGCTGGCTCAACATTATATATATATACTTTTTTTTTGCATCGATACACTTTTAAATTTTTGCTTGCTCCTCTTCAAAGCACTGCAAACCCTGATCAAAGTGTACTATTTTTTGCTTAATTTCTTACTTCTCTGTAAGACAGGTTCCCGGCAGATAAGGATGCCTATATGCTATCACTTAGGTCAAACATTAGATCTAGCCAAACATTGCAATTTGTGGAAAGAAGCTTCCAGACCCACAAAACAAATGGAATATAGCATTAAAAATAATTATTTGTAGCTGGGAGTGATAGCTACTGTAATCCCAGTACTTGGGAGGCAGTGACAGGACAATTGTAGGTTTGAGGCAAGTCTGAGCAACTTAGTGAGACCCTGTTTCAAACTGA
>PVJS01051265.1:0-14038 GCA_004027185.1 Glis glis | reverse complement strand
GGGCCTCACTAAGAGGAGAGAGAGAGAGAGAGAGAGAGAGAGAGAGAGAGAAAGAGAGAGAGACAGACAGCGAGAGAGCTGAGGCTGGCCGCGAACCTGGATCCTCCGGTCTCTGCCTCCCAAAGTACCGGGATTACAAGCGTGCGCCACCACACCCGGTACACAACCATTTAAATAATGAAGAAGCAACATTTGCTCAGACAATGATTATGCTCTACTAGCTAGAAAGGCAAGGATTGCTCCATCAGGTAAAGAGTCGGGATGAGAGCTGGGTGTGGTGGTGTATGCCTGTAATCCTAGTACTTGGGAGGCTCAGACAGAAGGATTGCAGTCTTAAGGCCAGCCTTAGCAATGTAGTGAGACCCTGTCTAAAAAAAATGAAACAGGTTTGGGGATGTAGCTCAGAGGTAGAATGAATGCCCCTGGGTTCAATCTCCAGTACTACAAAAAAAACCCCAAAAAACAAAAAGAGTCAAGATGAGCCACAGCTGAGGTATTTGCTGAAGGACAAAGAGAATACAAAAATACAAAACAGGTAGTTAAAGAAGGTAGTTATAAATTCCAACTATGATCTTGTTGCCAGTAGAGAAACAAAGTCTATAACTTGTTAGGAATATTTCCTCTTTATTTTGTTATGAGTGTGTGTGTGTGTGTGTGTGTGTGTGTGTGTGCGCGCGCACGCGCGTGTAGAGTGAGGAAGAGAGAGATTTAGTAAATGTCTTGTTTTCTTCCTTCTCTTATTCCCTTATTATGTAACCTACAATGTATTAAATTTATACCATCCTATTTAAGTATTGTTAATTTTGCTTCACAGGACTTAAGTTCTATAGCATATCAAGGAGAAGAGTAACATCACTCTAGGACTTTACCTCTTCTTCTGGGAAGGGATTAGTGTGTTTTTGGTTGTATGAAGCATAGTTGCATCATGTTCAGTGGGATTATGACCTTGTTGTCTTTGTTTGGAGACTAACTGTGGTTTGAGGAGATGTGTATAGGTACTACCTTATTGAGGAATGGACTTGTGATGGTTCATCTTGTGTGTCAACTTGACTGGGCTACAAGGTGCCCAGATATTTGGTTAAACACTATTCTGGGTGGGCCTGTTAGCGTATTTCTGGATGAGATTAACATTAACATTTGAATCAGTGGACTGAGTAAAATAGACTGTTCTCCCCAATATATGTGGTCCTCACCCATCATATATGTCATATATCACATATTATACTTCTATTGTTTCTGTTCTGTTTTCACCCAGATAAATGGTGGGCAAAAATTTGACTCTTCTGATTATGCCAGGCAGAAAATAATTGTTCCTTTCATTTTATGGTTCTTATGGATTTTAGGAGGTATTGTTTTAAAATATATTAAATAATACCAATTGAACAGGAAATGTTTCTAAGATTTGGTGGATGTAAGAATATTTTTTGTGCTTTCCACAAATGGTAAAACTGGATTCCTCCATCTGTACTTGGAATTTGCATGACTTATATATCAATTATGCAAATGCAAAATCTCAACTTTGGCCCAACACTACATATCCTAGCAAAGAGGAGTTTGGTAGTATAAAGTGTGTGCAGGGCAGCATGGGTACATTAGCATGCACAGTATGTTAGGTTGTCTCAGTTAGGACTGGATGGAGATATTAAGGCATGTTGTCTTGTTATAAACTCAGCAGGATTGATTTCATTTGTTGAACATGAAAAGGTACATTGAAGATTAGTCTGGCTGAATGTGACTAGAACTGAACTTAAAAGATCTGGATTCACCATCTGGCTTTGTTCATTACTAGGCTTATTTTTTCCACCAAATTACTTAACATCTGATTGTCAGTTTTATTCTCTTAGATATCTCACTTCAAAATTTGTTTAGCATATTTGCAAAGTCATATTTTGCACTATAAAGTGGCTGATATATTAAAAATAAAAATAATAGCATAATAGTACTACAGTCATGTGTCACTTAATGATGGGGATAATTTCTGAGAAATAAGTGGTTAGGTGATGTCAACATTGCACAAATATTGTAGAGAGTCTTTATAGGTACTATGCCTTCATATAACTGGCAATGCAGTAGGTTTATTGATACCCATATCATCAGAAACATCCCTAGGTGATAGGACTTTTTCAGCTCCACTATAGTCTTATGATACCACCATCCTATATGTGGTCCATCATTAACCAAAATATTGTTATGCAGTGCATGACTATATTTTAATATTTGAGAAAATCAGAAAATTTCCACAGTTTTCCCCAAAACAAGCCCTTGTGTTTCATGGTCTTCTGAATAGTCTCTATCATCTGTCCACAATCACCCACCTGTTCAGACCCAGTGGGAAGGATTAGCACCAGGTTCTAGACTTTCTTCTTCCTTCAGCATCTTACTCTGCTAATACTTAGATAAGGTATTACCTAAAAATCAAGTTCACTTGAAATAACACCAAACCACTCTCAGTGGCACAAACCTGTAATTATTGCAGTAGTGATTTGATATAGAATAAAAAACCCTTTCAGTTTTGAAACAATCAGGAAATTTCTATTCAACATGGTTCTTGATTAAAGCTTCTTATCGATCCCTTTCCACACAAGTATAGGAAATTTGGAGAGTTATGCTGAGTAATCTAGGATTTAATAAACCCCTACAAAATATTTTTCATTTTCTGAATGCAAATTAGTTAATTTCTTCCCTGTATGTGCCTTTAAAGCATGGCTTCTCGCTAATTCTTTGGTGGGACCAATTCTGCAAAAAATAATGACTTAATCAGTTAAGGTATTGCAATGGCTATTTTTTTTTTCTTTAGAAGAGCCATAAGATTCCCCTCTCCTTTTCTTTGCTATCAACATATCCTATGGCCAATATGAAACCCTTAGGTACTCTTTTGCCTTATCAGCCATTTACCTTAAGGCACAAGTCTCTGTGAATGATTTGAATCACCAGTTGGTCAGGAAGATCTTGTAACATAATTTCTGATGGAAAGAGTACAACATAATTGGGAATATGAAATGGCAGATGACCCAAGGCATCAGCTTTCAATATTGCTCTTCTAGGCTTGTAGATAAGCATGTACTTGAGTGCATTGAACTGATCAAGACCCAAGAGCAATATGTGTGTTGACAAGGAGATGAAGCAGCCATGTTGGAGGCAGGGCTTGGTTGCTGAGGAGGGGTCCCTGGGGGTGTGGCCTTGGGAATTGTATATGGCCCCTCCTCCCCTTGCTCTCTCTCTTGCTTCCACTCTCTGTAACGTGAGAGCAGAGCTCTTGTGTACTCTCTCTCTCTCTCTGTTCCCAGTGCCATGCCCTGAGCTCTGCAGACTTTGTCTGGCCTAACATGGACTGAAACCCTGAAATCTCCAGAACTGTGAACAAATAAATCTTCCTTCCTCTAAGTTATGGTGCTCAGGTGTTTTGGATTACAGCAGTGAGAATGCTACTGAAACAAGCACCATTCAGAGGTAGCATTTCTGTGACCTCATGGGATGGAATTTTGGAGAACTTCTATGTCAGAAATCAATGATTTAATGCATCAGAGTGGCCCATAGTTAATGTCATTACACATCAGTCATTGCCGATTGTGGTGACTTGACGAAATTTGCTATAATTGTAATAGTTAAATATTTCCCCAGACTGAAAATTCTGAAGAAAACATGATACTCCAGGTGGAGGATGTCTTTGCCTGTTAGATAGAAAACAGGGATGCTGTTTTAATTAAGGTGTTTCTATTAGAAGAGAAGGAAAAGAAAAAAATCTCCATTAAGATGAATTTTGGGAGGTGCCTCAGTATGTCATTGCCCAGCAGGGATCATGAGCTATTTGGAAGTCCTGGCTTATTGGGAGGAGGTTAATTGTGTAATGTCAAGTCTTTTCAAAACATGAGAACTTTTAATTACCTTGAGGGGCAATGTTGAAGTTGAAGTTGTCACTGGTTAAGTGTCTTTTCTAGTGCTCTTGAAACACATGGAACAAAATACCTCTGTACAAGGTGTTAGCACACATCTAAAGAAGGCTCACTATCTCCTGTACTGGTTTCTTGTGGCTGCTGTGACAAGTCACAACAACTCAGTGGCTTAAAACAATAGAACTCTTTTATCTCACTGTTCTGGAGGCTAGAAATCTGAAACCAAGGTGTTGGATGGACTGTACTCCCTTTGAAGCTCTGGAAGAGATTGGGTTCCTTTTCCCTTCTAGTTTCTGGAGGCCGCCTTAGCATTCCTGGTCTTACGGCTGCATGTCTTCATCCCTGCCTCCAGTCACATTGGTTCCTGCTTGTCTATTCCATGTTGAAACTTCCTCTACCTCTTCCTTATAAGGACACTTGTGATTGCACTTAAATCCTACCTGTATAATCCAGGGTCGATACTCTCAGGAACTTAATCATATCTTTTGCCTTATAAATTAATAGTCATTTTACAATAATGTAATATTCAAAGATTCCATGGATTAAAGCATGGGTATATCTTTTTGAGGGCCACGATTTAACCCATCACATCCTCTCCTGGTTCTAATAAACTTTGGATGTAAAGGGTTTATCAGTTTCTATGAGTTGCATGCCAAGAATCAGACTTAGATCACCAAACATTACTTTTTAACTCAAAATTATATCTTGATACAAAGATCTTTTGTCTGACAAATAATTGACAGGAGTAGTCTCTGGCTTGGGAAGAGACACATGGCACTGACCTATGGACCTGGAAGAAGATTGATTAGAGAAAACTAGGACCCAAACAAAGTCTTTTATATAGCATGTTGATGCCCACATGGATAGCTTGGGTGTGCATCCATATTAGGAGTTTTCTGTGGAAAGACTCTAGTTATTGCATGTCTGATAGGAAAACTTGATCTCTTATTTATGAACTTAACATTTACCACTGAAGTAATATACTATGCATAAATTATAGGTCATTGTCCAGATGTTTACTTGCCAATGAGCTGTGATAACTCCTTCATAAATGTCTTTGGCTAAGTTGGACATTATGGGTTAGGGTGATTCTCTTCCTTAGTGTATTATGTTTTTCATATTGATCACAGATGGGATAAGTATCAGAGCTGTACATGGTCTGTTGCACTGGCCACCCCATGTGCACTGACACTATATCTAGCAGAGAGGTATTTGCCATCTGGGATAGTAAAGTGCTACCTGATGGGGAGGGGAGAGTGTTGCTGGGGGCTTTGCTACCCCTTGAATTGTCCCTACAGTGTTAACGACTCGTCTTTCCTCACTCACTGCTTCAGAGTGAGGGTGAGAAAAAGGTGAGGGGTGATGTGGAGCACTGTGGTATGATTCACAACTGCAGTCACCTACGCAGGGGGAAAAGGACCCCGGCCAGAGGGGGGAAGGGATATAATTATACAGAATCAGGAGATCTCCACTCTGAAAATGTATGAAATTATTTTAAGTTATTAGTAAATGGTGTGTGATATTGCTGTGAAATTAGGTATTATTGATTAGAGGAAAATTCTGTGAGTAGTGCATTAGATTTTGGGGTTTTGAAGAAGGGACAGAGGTCAGAGCAAATGAGAGATATTTCCCCTCTGACCTAATGCAAAGGAAGTCTTAGCAAAATATACCTAATGCATTCAGCCACATTATTACTCTCCAAGTAGTATGCTTAGAGGTGACTCATTCAAATCCCATTTCTTTCTCTAAAAGTAGACATTCAGAATATGAGAATCATTAATAAGAAGCCACTAAAGCTGGGCATGGTGGCACACGCTTATAATCCCAGTACATGGGAGGCTGAGACCAAGACCAGAGGATCCGGGTTCGCAGCCAGCCTCAGCTACTTAGTGAGGCCCTCCACAACTTCGTGAGACCCTGTTTCAAAATAAAGAATAAAAAATAGGACTGGGGGTGTAGCTTGGAGGTAGAATGCCCCTGGGTTCAATCCCCAGTACTTAAAAAAAAATAAGAAGCCACTTACCACAGTGTATGTGTCACGTGGGCACTGTCCATCCAGAACAGATAGCATCACTACAGGTGTTCTGGGGAAACTCCTCAGTTATGGACAACTTTCTCAGATCCGGAGTTATAATTTTCCCCATTGGATATATTCTAAACAAAAAAATGGAGAGTAAGTTGCTAAAGAAAATTATTTCATTTAACAAAAATCATTAGGAGAGTATCTGGGAGACTTCACGGAACTGCTAAATCTGGGGAGGTGAGTGATGTCTAGTGATTACCCAGTAGATGAGCTAAGTACAAAGAAGAAACATCAGAACAATGTTTTGGAAATAATTTAACACTTTGTATTTGAAAACAGGGTCAAAATAGTAATTATAGAAAAAATAAGAGTCTAGCTTTATTTTGTAGTGTACTTGTCAGTTTTATTTTGAAGTATAAATGGGTACTCCTGTATTCTTTGCAGTTCTTAGATTTGATTGAAGCTTTTTCTGAACTCTGTGTCCAGAGGTCAAGATGCTATTAATAATGGGCTATCAAGTACCATAGGGTCTTCTTGTGTAATGCATACAGTGCTACTAGAACACTCATCAATTCTTTACTTTGTTTACTGATATTCAAGATGGATCTTGTATGTATGAATGTCCCTATTACTCTGAACTACATTCTGATGTGAGACTACAATGCACCAATAAAAGTATATTAAAAAACATGGAACCAATGATGCTCATTGACCAACATGGAGAAAACCAGAGTAATAACTTTAACAAGTATAAAGTTAAAATGTGGAGCAAGATCTAAGTCACTCGATACCTTTGAATGCTTAGCACAGGAGGATCATCCTATCACTGGGTACCAGCAAAGGCATCTTAACCCCACTAACAGGCAACGAGCCACATCCCTGACATGAGCACTCACTACCAAATTTAAATATTTTGGGTAGGTATAAACCAGTGCAGCAGGGAAGAGGACTCTACTGGTGAAATAGTTAAGGTCCTTACTAGTCAAGAATATGGGTTGGGCTTCCAGAACTGAAGTTGTTAAGGTTCCTACTTTAGGAAACTTGTGATTCAGGTGTTGCAGCCTCCTGGTAGTAACCTTTGTTCTAGGATGAGCTGCTACTCAAGAAGTTGGGTACATTAAGAGTGGGTAGATATCTGGAAGAGGGAAAGGGGTATGGCAATACATGGAGGTGAAAACCCAGTAATTCTGTGATTTTGAATAGTTTACAAGAGATGGATTCCCAAAGGAGCAAGATTGGTGTCAAAGATAGTATAAATGAAACTCATCTCCCTAAAAAGGTGCATAGAATCTTACTCAATATCAAGGCTCACAAATGCCAGAGCAGATGTTTCTCATTTGGTTAGAAGCTTCCCAGGGCTTGAATTGCTGTAATACTCTCCAGGATGAGCACTCTCCATTAAGAACAAGTCGTGCCAGGCGTGGTGGCGCACACCTGTAATCCCAGTACTTGGGAGGTGGAGACTGGAGGATCTGGGTTCGCAGCCAGCCTCAGCTACTTAGTGAGGCCCTCTGCAACTTCGTGAGACCTGGTTTCAAAATAAAGTATAAAAAATAGGGCTGAGGGTGTAGCTTGGAGGTAGAAGGCCCCTGCGTTCAATCCCCGGTATTGCAAAAAAAAAAAAAAAAAAAAGAAAAAAAAAGAACAAGTCCTGGCACTGGGGACACAGCTCAGTGGTAGAGTGCTTGCCTAGCATGCACAAGGCCTTGAGTTTAGTCTCCAACACTGGAAAAAATAAAAACAGATCTTGGGAAATTGTGAAAAGCAGACTCTTTTTCATACACAGCTGAGATGAGCACTTGAGCAATTAATTGTGTCAGAGTTCACAAGAAGCAAATACAAAAAGCAACTCTTGTTTTTCTGAAAGGAATTAAGCAGATAAGGAATAGCTTATCTTACTGAAGGAAAAGCTTACAATTCAGGCCAGGGAAAGATCAGTGATCGGGCAGCTTTGGGGATCTAAGGATGAACAAGCTTTTCAGGGTTTTGGCAGCAAAATGAATGAAGTTCAGTCATTTTTCCATCTGTGGGGCATTCTGTTTAAGCCATAGATGCTCACAGTCTTCCAGTCTGTTTTGCCTGGGTCATTTGTGTTCTGCCTGTCCAGGGAAGGGCAGAGAACTGAAATGAGAGATCAGTAGACATCCTGCAACAGGAGAAGGTTTCCCCAAAGAAATGAAGCAATGTTGCCAACGTGAGAGGTAATACTGATAACAACAGATATGCCCTGTAGCCCAGACCTTGTCTTGCCATAATCCTAACATCCATACAAAGACAAGAAAAAATGCCCCATCGATACAACTATCATACATACAACACACACACACACACACACACACACACACACACATGCACACACACATTTTTTTCAATAGAAACAAACTAAAGTATTTAAGTAGAGACCTTTTATTTTTTGCAAGAAGTATCCCTATATCCCTCCCTCCCTTCCTCCCTCCCTCCCTCCCTTCCTCCCTCCCTCCCTTCCTTCCTTCCTCCCTTTCTTCCTTCGTAGTGGTGCTAGGGATTGAACCCAGGGGCATTCTATCTCTGAGCTACACCCAAGTCCTGTTTTAATTTTTAAATTTTGAAACAGTGTCTCACTAAATAGCTGAGGGCTTCGCTAAATTGCGGAGGCCTCAAACCTGTGATCTTCCTGTTTCAGTTTCACAAGTACTGGGATTACAGACGTGTACCATCATGCCTGACTTTCTCCTCCATTACATAGTCAAAGTTATATTTGCTCTTTTCTAGCATCTTTTGTGTTCTTTTCCCCATATTCTCATGATGCACATCTTAATCTCTGAGGGTTCTAGATTGTTGTTATCCTGCCTTGTAAATTGCTGCATCTTCTATTAACAGTTATATAAAGGAATGCCAAGGGACTCCACATTTCCATCCATTTTACCTTCTCTCTGCTGTACAAATTCTATTTTCTATTTAAAATCAAAGTATCCACCTAGAAAATATAATAATCCCTATTCTTCTTCTCCCTTTTCCCCTGTAAATGTTTTCCGATATGAAAAATGACAATTGACCAAATGGCAATTTGAAGCATCAAATGAACGAACGGAATGACTACAAATCTCTGGTGAAAGCATTTTTCTATTTGGTACCCAAATTTCTACATAACAATTTAACTTAAAGTAACAGGTATGAAAAGACAAAAAGAAAAATGTGAGGGTTATTATAAAACATATTGACAGGGGTCTTTCCTACATCCTCTCCTTGCTTCTTAGGCCCATACATTCTGTTTATGAGAGAAACAGAAACATTTAGTGGTCATGGAGTCATACATATTCCTGTGATTTTTTTTTTACTAGCTCCACAGATCCTTTAGGTTGGAGAGGTTCATAATGATGACAATATATTTCAAAACAACCACAGAGAATCCCTGGGGAATTAACTCATTGCCTTAATTTTTATTATAAATAAGTTTCTTGGTTAAAGGCCATGATGTTTAAGATACCACGAGGGCATATAAGGTGTTCAGGAAGTCCAAAGATGAGGGGGCAAGAGTCTGTTACAGAATATGTGTGTCTTAATGAAGACAAATTGGTCCTTTGGTCCTTTGTTCATTATAAAGGGGTACAGGTAATAAGTCAATGGGTAGCTGTGTGACCCTTCAAAATATGACACTGTGTGGAAAGTGGCTCACGGATGTGTGCTGCTTCTGGAACATTTGTCTGGTAAAAGTAAAGATAGGTTAGCCTCAGTTAAGTCCATGTTGTTAAGTCCATGCAGATAACATCATACACACAATCAAGGTTTTCCTGAAACCCTTGGGAAAATACAGGATTACTTGGGGACAGGGATGGTCTGAAATCCAGGGACAAGCTCTTTCCCACCTTGCTATTTACAAGCTTTTCTGCAACAAGGGACTTTTAGTTACACTTTCACATGGGGTACACATCTGTCAAAACTCGGGTCCATTCTAAGATGCCCACCTGCACATTGCTTCTTCACATCTTGTCACTCATCACATCTTGTCATGCTGCTGTGGCCACTGATTTTCAGAGCAGCTCCAGAGTGAGGAATTAAATTCACTGTAATGGACTTGTGCTTCATACCAGCATTTAGTTCAGAATTACCTGAAAAACTAAGATGATAGGTTTTCTTCCTCTGTCGTTGCATTCACACACAGAGAGTACTGTCCATGAGCCACAGGTGCTTTTAAGGGTGGGTGATACTCTGTCTGGAGTACAATCACTAGGAGTGGGAACCAAGTGCTCACGCACTCTACTGGGCTATTCAATGATGATGAAGAACAGTTAGCACTTAGTCATGTGCAACGTGAACACATGACTACCCAGCAACCCAGGGCCCATGCTCAGTATCCATCCGACTTTAGGAGGAAGTGAGTGACTGTTTCCCAGAAGAGCTAGATACTTGCCAAAGGGAATATTGTTTTACTCTAAAACTCTAGAGGCCTATGCTGAAGCTTTTTTTCTTGGAGCTTATTATAAGAGCTATAAATAATTCCAACCTACACAGACATTTTAAGCACCATAATATTTGCTGTGTCAAAAAGGTGACAGTATAGACAAGTAGGCAGTGTTTCCACACATGCCATAAATGGGTCATAACAGAGCATCCAAGTGTGATTTATATTGCCTTCAAAATTCTGAATAAGCCCAATCTTGCTCTCTCCCTCCCTCCCTCCCTCTCTCTCTTCCTTCCTTCTTTTTTTTTCCTTCCTGAAGCTGCTTTTGTTAGTTTCCTATGCCGTTGTAATATATTATTACAAATTTAGTGGCTTAGAGCAACACATGTTTATTATCCTACAGTTCTGCAGGTCAGAAGAGCAACACGAGTCTCAGTGGGTCGGCACTAGGTCTCAGCAGGCCATGCTCCCTTCTGGGGCTCTAGGGGCACATCCGTTTCTCTTGCCTGAATTACTTGGTTTGTGATCCCTCCCTCCTTCTTCAAAGCCAGCAACATCATCTCCCTCTCACCCTTCTTCCATCATCACATTTTTCTCTTTCTAACCCAGCAAAAACAAACAAACACAACAACAAATTCACTGCTTTTAAGGACTTTTGTGATTACATGGGGTTTACCAGAATATTCTGAATAATCTCACCCCCACTAAAGGTTCGTAGTCGTTTTCTTTACTTTTATGTTATTGAAAATTGAACCCAGGTATTCTACCTTGGAACTACACCCCCCCAACCTTATTTTACTTTTCATTTTGAGATAGGGTCTCACTAAATTACTTTGTGCTGGCCTCAAGCCTGTGATCCTCCTGTCTTAGCCTCCCAAGTACTGGGATTACAGGCATGTGCCACCATACCTGGCTAAAGATTCATACTCTTAATTTGCAAAGTTCTGCCATGGAAAATGATACATTCACAGGTTTCAGGGATAAGAGTGTAGACATCTTTGGGAGCAGAGGGGCATTCCTCTGTATTTCATACTGAAATCTTGGTAATGGTATCTCGAAGAGATAGCCCATTAGGTCCAGATTTCAGATACCAGAAGCTGTCTGGTTCCTATTTATTCAAAAGGGATTGTTTGGTTTCATTTCTTCAGTATTGTGTGTCCCCATCCACCATCAAATAAGTAATTTTTATTGAATTAGTTAGCCTTAGTTTTGCTTACCTAACTAAGAAATTTATACGATGACCAGGGAAGGGATATTGGACTTAAAGGAAAGAAAAAGCATCTCTTCATTAAGACAAACTGGAAAAGTTTATAAAGTAGAACAGACAAGAAGCTGTGAGCCACCATAGGCGGGTGGCATGTAACAAACAGAGGGAGAAGGAATTGAGCACTAGCGGGAGTTAATGCCCCTTGACTTTTAGGGGAGGCATGATAACTGGAGACTGATCCAAGCAGGGGTCCAGCACATTCATTTTAGTCCTCACCAAGAACTGAGAATCAAGGGATGTCTCCTGGAACTGTAAACTCCACAGTAGCTTCAAAGATGTAAAATGGAGTTTACGGATTTGTTTGGTCCAAAATAAGGTTGTTCCAGAAATTACTGTCAAAGGCAAGGGCAGAGCAAGACCTCTCAGTAATGAAGAGCTAATAAAGCAAATAAGGAGCAGATTTCAGACACACAGTCAGAGGGTGGAGATGGCCCCACGGGGCACCCGTGTGAAAAGTAGGACGTCTCATTACTTTACGCGTATGCACAGAAGTGTATTGATACGTGCCAAACACATAGCTTTAACTATAGTCTGAAATTTTAGGTATCATTTTAAAATACCCTGATATCTGAGATGGGAGTTCTTTGTATATTGACCTTCTATTTTCTCATTTACTTTGGGTGGATGATCGCAAATCACTGGTCTCTTATAAGAACTAAATCAAGGATAAATTGGTTTAGAGAGGACACAGGGCTATCTTCCTGAACAACCTCACATGCCCCAAGAACTATGGTAGGTACTTTTTGTCAAAGTACTTAGTGAGAATGATATCCGTAAGTACTTATTTTATTTTAGTAGCACCTTTTACTACATAGGCACATTTTTTTTTCTGACAGAACAATTCATTCTGTACTCATTAAAAGGATAAATCAAAGATATTCCTTTTTCTGATCTGGTGATTTCATGTTGTTTTACCTCTACTCTATTCTGGCTCTGCTCTTAAGTGTCTGCTTGGCCCGAGATAGGTTCCTTAGTATTTTTGGATTTCATTTTTCACATCTCCACTCAACACATATATATGAAGCATTGTGCTCAAGGATGCAAAGATAAAAAAAAATTTCTATGCCTGTGACCCAAACAAATGAAAATTTCATTAAAAAGTCAGCTAACTTTTTAAATAAAGGCATAAAAGAAGGTATGAAGGTATGGGTGGGGGTCAGAGGGGTTGGAAGGTGGGCTGTCCCCAAAGGCCTTCAGTGTGTATGTGGCCATATCTGAATCCACTGGATTCAGCAATGGGCTGGGTAGCGTGGGCTACATGTTAGGAAGCTGAGGGCCCCAAAAAGGCTAGGTGCCACCTGGGGAAGATAAATGCTCCCATGCAGTGGCAGCTTAACCATGAGTGAGTGTTGCTGATAGATGAGATCTTGAGAACTCACCAAATACAAACAAGCAAAACCCAGCGGCTTGGCTAGCCATCTCCCCTCTCCAACTACACCGTGCAGGCTTCACCAAGTTCTAACTTCTGGAAGGTAACGAGCGAGCACTACAAATCTGTGAAGACATATCTCCTGGCCTCACCTCCTTCAGTCTTGTTCAAATATTAGCTCTTCATGGAGGCCTAGGCCACCTTTCATGTTTAATCACTTATTTAATTTAGAATTAAACCAGTCATTCTGCCTTCCTTACATTACCTGTCTCTCCTATTCTCCTTTTGCTTTTATCATACATAGTACTTATATTCTAAAGCTGCTATATAATTGACTTCTTTATCATATTCACTGCTTACTATCTCCCCTGATATAGTGAAAAGCTCCATAAAGATAAGATCTTTTTTCTTCTTCTGATTTTCTCTATAGCAGTACCTGGCATAGGGGAGATGCTCAATAATTATTTATTAAAGAAATGAATCACCTAAGAGCTCAAACTTAAAGGCTGTGCTGTACTTAAAGAATGAGCACATGAGAAAGGCAAGATCAGAGACATGGGATTAGGTAAATACCCACTGAATTTGGGATTTTGATCGACCAGGGCAATGCAGAAAAGCAATGAGAGATTAAAAGGCAATGTCTGGGAGTCTGAGAATTTTGGATTTCACTTAAATCTTTGTGCCATGGGTAAGAAAGAATCTAAAGGAAGATTTAAAATTAGGCTTCTAGTAACAAATTACAGAACTGTATGCTTTATCTGAATTCTCAGGTCACAGTGCCAGTGGTAAGATCCTTCCAGACTTTGGATATACCATAACTGTCTTGCGGTATTAGAACAAAAGAAAAGAGATAAAAATAAGATGATGAAAATGTGACCCTAGCGTGGTGGCACACGCTTGTAATCCCAGTACTTTGGGAGGCGGAGACCGGAGGATCCGGGTTCACAGCCAGCCTCAGCTCTCTCTCTCTCTCTCTCTCCGTCTCTCTCTCTCTCTCTCCGTCTCTCTCTCTCTCTCTCTCTCTCTCTCCTTAGTGAGGCCCTCCGCAACTTCGTGAGACCCGGTTTCAAAATAAAGTATAAAAAATAGGGTCGGGGGCGTAGCG
>PVJS01051264.1:0-14038 GCA_004027185.1 Glis glis | reverse complement strand
GTACCACAAAATAAATAAATAAATAAATAAATAAATAAATAAATAAATAAATAAAAATGAATAAAATAAAATGGGGCTGGGGGAGTAGCTCAGAGGTAGAGCATCCCGGGTTCAATCCCCAGTATCAAAAAAAAAAAAAAAAAGAAGAATGGAAATGTAGAAACTGTGGCTGGCTGGGTTTTATTTAGGAATCTTATTAGCTACCCCCTTATACATTTGTAGAAGAGCTGTGGCACAGGAAATGAGAGAAAGCCTGTGGAAGCTTCCAGACTGAGTTCCTAGAGGAAGAACAATAGTTCCTCATTTGCTGTCAGTAAGAAGAAATTGAGAGTCTCTGGCTTTGAAATATATTTTGTAAGAAATGCATGAGCAGCCACTTCATCAGTCATCGATATTTCACTATGAGTTACTGCATGATTTCATAAGAGATAATGATTTAGTTTAACTTTGAATTAAATTAATATTATTGAAGCAAAGCTATGCTTGATTCATCTAGGTTGTTGCCATGGAGTTGACCAGGTATGATTATCTAGCAATTAAATTGATTCCATAAAGCTACATGGAAAAATAAATTGGATTATTTTATAGACACTTGATATCTGATCTATTCATTATAATGAATGGCAGAGTAAAATTTAATACAAATTTCCTCCTCTCTCTAGGATACACTCTTTTTTTAATTTAGCAGGGTTTGCATTTTATTATAGTGATGAATAATTTCCAGACCACAACTGTGGACAGTAAATAATTTACCAAGTCATTCTTTTGAAGGATAGGAGAATTAATATCTATTGTTTTAAAAATGAGAATAAGATAAATTTCAGGAGCCGGGTGTGGTGGCGCACACTTGTAATCCCAGTACTTGGGAGGCGGAGACCGGAGGATCTGGGTTCGCGGCCAGCCTCAGCTACTTAGTGAGGCCCTGCGCAACTTCGTGAGACCCAGTTTCAAAATAAAGTATAAAAAATAGGGCCAGTGGTGTAGCTCGGAGGTAAAACGCCCCTGGGTTCAATCCCTGGTACCACACACACACAAAAAAAGATATATTTCAGAATGAAGCTTTGTGTGTGTGTGTGGTGTTGGGGATTGAACCCATGGGCATTCTACCTCTGAGCTACACCCCCCAGCCCTTTTTAGTTTTTGTTTTGAAACAGGGTCTTTCTAAATTGCTGAGGCTGGCCTCAAACCTGTGATCCTCCTGTCTCAGCCTCCCAAGTACTGGAATTACAGGTGTGTGTCACCACATCTGGCTTCAGAATTAAGTTTTAAAGGTTTCTGGTGTAGATAAGTTGTCATATCCTTTTGGGTCATCTCTTATTGTTGAGTATGTAGAGGATAGAGGTGGCAAAGAGACCATCTCCTAGGACAGCCAATGATCTATTTATTTTTATTTATATTTTATTTTGTGTATGTGGGGGGGGGATGGGGGTGGCACTGGGGATTGAACCCAGGGGCATTCTACCTCTGAGCTAAACCTCCAGCCCTATTTTATTTTTTTTAAATTTTGAAACAGGATCTCACTAAATTGCTGAGACTGGCCTTGAACCTGCAATCCTCCTGTCTCAGCCTCCAAAATACTGGGATTACAGTCATGCACCATCATGCCTGGCTCAATGATCTTTTTAAAATTCCTTTTCTGTTGGCTGAAACATAAAGGCAATAAAATCTGAAAATGTGAAACAGCAAAACTGGTGAAACAAGATTCTCCAATTTAAAATCATTTTATAGGAGAAAAATGATTTAACCTCCATTCATCCAGGAAATAATGATCATTTCTAGGTTTTGTATAGAAGTGCTCTGACTTGGGCGTGAATATGAATTCCTTCTTTCCCAAGCACATTGCTGACTGGCAGGCTCTGATCTCTGCTTCTCCTATGTGGATATCTTATTTATAGCCTAGAAAAGTGAATCTCAACCTTTTCTGCATTATGAACTCCTTGAAAATCTCTATAAAAGGTATGAATTCTCTACCCTCCCCCCAAAATACACACTTGTATAGATACAAAATTTTGCAAACACTTTCAGACTTGAAGCCTGTTTATGGGCTTGCTCATGAATCCCAAGGAAAGACTCTCATACCCTGGACTCCTCAAACAAGACACTTCATTCCCTGTCTTCTCAGAGAGATGGTGTGTCTCTTCACAGTCATATCAACAGGTGGTAAAAGAACTAGAGACTCGTGTCACGTGTGTGTGTGTGTGTGTGTGTGTGTGTGTGTTAGCAGGGCTTGAATTAGCAGATACTGGGTTCAATCCCCAGTACCACAAAATTAAATAACAAACAAACAAACAAACAAACTGGGCATGGTGGAGCATGCCTGTAATCCTAGTACTTAGGAGGCTGAGGTAGGAGGATCACACTTCAAGGACAGACTCAGCAAGTAGTGAGACTCTCATCAACCTAGTGAGACTCTGTTTCAAAATAAAATTAAAATAGGGTTAGAGGTGTAGCTCGGAGGTAGAATGCCCCGGGTTCAATTCCCAGTACCACAAAAATAAATAGACAAATAAATAAATAAATAAATAAATAAATGTCTGGGGTGTAGCTTGAATGAATACTGATCCGCCCTTTATAATATGTGTTTATTCTTTTATTCCATCTTTTTTCTTCCTTCCTCTTTCTTTTTCTTCCTTCTTTTCATCCCTAATACTTCTGTCAAACAGATTTTTGTCCCCCAGTTTGAAAAATGCAGGTCTAGCGGGTTCTCCTCGTCATTAACTATTTTCACAGGTTCCTTTACCTACTGAGAAGATGGAGAGAACTCAGCAACCTGCCTGAGAGGACAATTTCTAGGTTTGAGTTTCGTCGCCAGGATTCAAGCAGCCATCCTCTGGGGACCTGGGTTTCTGTAAGGGGCTGGGAGTGGGAGGGACCGACAACCTGAAGAGAAAGCCTTGCAAGGCCAAGCCCTGAGCCATTTGTCCAGTGAAATCTATGGAATAGCAATTTTCTTAAAGATCTCCATCTTAGCATCAACATGAACAATTAACCCAACAACCATAACTCTGCTGGGGGCTCAATGGTCATGGGCCATAGTGCCCCTTCTTCCCGCGCGGGCTCCCCGGGCCCCCCAGGACCCCGGCCCCTCTGCAGCCTCCGGGAACTTTCCCTCCAGTGCGGTGGAAGGTTACCTTGCAGGAAAATAGTCCCTGTTGTCTAGAAAGTTTGCAGGGAGGAGGGCGTTTGAGTGCGGCGCCGGGAGGGCGCGGCGATCGGCGGGGTCCCGGCCAGGGGTGTCCTGCACCGCGAGATCCCAGGCGGGATCTGGGGTCCCCTGAACCCCGGGGCTGGCTTGGGTTTCCAAGAACTGTGTGTGTGTGTGTGTGTGTGTGTGTGTGTGTGTCTTTCTGTCTGTCTTGTCTGTGTTTCTGTCTTGTCTGTCTTTCCGTTTGTCTTTTCTTTTTTCTTTCGTACTGGGAATCGAACCCAGTGGCATTCTACCTCCAAGCGACATCCCCAGCCCTTTAAGTTTTTATTTTAAGACAGGGGCTCTCTGAATTGCCGAGGCTGACCTCGAACCTGTAATCCTCCTGTCTCAGCCTCCCAAGTACTGGGATTACAGACATGCCACCATGCCAGGCTAAGAACATTTTTTATTTTCCTCCTTCTTTGCAGTACTGGGGATAGAAACCGAGTGTGCTCTATCACTGATGTGCATCCCCAGGCCTTTTAATTTAATTATTATTATTATTATTATTATTATTATTATTTGTAGTAGGAATTGAACCCAGGGGCATTCTACTTGTGAGCTACGTCCCAGACCTATTTTTTACCTTTTATTTTGATTAATGGTTTCGTTAAATTGCCCAGGCTTCCTTCCAAGTACTGGGATTACAAGTGTGCGCCACCATGCCCGATCTTATTTTTTATTTTGAAATTTGGTTTTGCTAAGTGGCTGAGGCTGTCCTCAAACCTGCAATCCCCCTGTCTGGACCTCCCCAGTTGCTGGGATTACAGGTCTGTGCCACCCCACCTGGCTTTATTGATCATTTCTTTTTGTCATTATGATCTCTTAGCCTCAGACTGTCTAACAAGGACCATAGTGGAAGTGCAGAACATGAGGCGACCTGGAGAGAAAAAACTCAATTATTAATATTTTGCTACTGGGGATGGAACCCGGGGGCATTCTATCTCCGATCTACACACCCGGCCCTTTTTTAATTTTAATTTTTATTTATTTGTGTTAATGGAGATGGAACCCAGGGGCATTCTGCCTCCGAGCTACACCCCCAGCCATATTTTATTTTTTATTTGGAAACAGGGTCTCACTAAGTTGCTGACAGCCTCACTTAGTTGAGGCTGGCTTTGAACCTGCGAGCCTCCTGTCTTAGCCTCCCAAGTACTGGGATTACAAGTGTGCACCACCATGCCCGATCCTATTTTTTATTTTGAAATTTGGTTTTGCTAAGTAGCTGAGGCTGGCCTCAAACCTGAGATCCTCCTTTCTCAGCCTCCTAAGTACTGGGATTACAGGTGTGGGCCACCAGGGCTGGTGCAAATTTTTTTGGGGGGGTACTGGGGATTGAATCCAGGGGCATTCTACCTCTGAGCTCCACCCCCAGCCCTATTTCATTTTATATTTTGAAACAGGGTCTCACTAAGTTGCTGAGAACCTCGCTAAATTGCTGAGACTGGCATCAAGCCTATAATCCTCCTGTCTCAGCCTCCAAAGTCATGGGATTACAGGTGTGTGCCACCACACCTGGCTTCTGACATACTTTTTTGGGGGGAGGGAGGTACTAGGGATTGAACCCAGAGGCATTCTACCTTTTAGCTATACCCTCTGCCTTTATTTTATTTTTTGTTTTGAAACAGAATCTCACTATGTTGTTGAGAGTCTCACTATGTTGTTGAGAGTGTCCCTATGTGGCTGAGGCTCTCCTTGAATCTGAGATCCTCCTGTCTCAGCCCCCAAGTACTGAGATTACAAGCATGCGCCACTGTGTTCTGCTTCTGACATACCTTTTAACTTCATTAGAAACAGCACTTAGACCCCGGCATGGTGGCAAGACTCTACCCCCATTCGCCCCCAGCAAAATGTCTAGGCCAGGCTTGGTGGCACATGCTTGTAATCCTAGTACCTGGGAGGCTGAGACAGGAGGCTCACAGGTTCGAGGACAGCCTCAGCAAGTAGTGACACTCTCATCAATTTAGTGAGACCCTGTTTCAAAATAAAAATAAAAAATAGGGCTGGGGGTGTAGCTCGGAGGTAGAATGCCCCTGGGTTCAATCCCCAGTACCACACATACAAAAAAAGTGTCTAGGATACAGTAGAGAGAAAGAAAGAGAGAGAGAGAGAGAGAGAGAGAGAGAGCTCATTTAATGATAGCTCTTAGTATTAAATAGTGGTAGAATGACCAGGTGTGGTGGCGCACGCTTGTAATCCCAGTACCTGGGAGGCTGAGACAGGAGGATCAGAGGTTCGCAGCCAGCCTCAGCTACTTAGTGAGGCCCTCTGCAACTTAGTGAGACCCTATTTCAAAATAAAGAATAATTAGAGAACATTATGCTAAGTGAGATTAGTCAGGCACAAAGAGTGAAAAGTCGGATGTCCGCCTTAATATGTGGAAGCTAGAGAGGAGGAGACTTAGAAGGGACGTCAAACAAAGAAGGGGAAAGCTTTAGATAAACAAAGAAGAGGACCTATCTGAGGGAGTTGGGAGGGGGGTGGAGGGTAACACTAAAACGCAGGAGGTATACATCCAAACTTATAAAACTCAAATCACTGTGCAAAGCGCTAAAGGGAGGGAACGGGGAGGGAACGGGGTGGGATTTGAGGGAGGGCAAATCGGGCAATGTGTGCATGTATGACTCTTATAGCCTAACACCTATTAAATGTATAATTACAATGCACCAATAAAAAAAAAATAAAAAAAAATAAAGAATAAAAAATAGGGCTGGGGGTATAGCTCAGAGGTAGAATGCCCCTGGGTTCAATGCCCGCTACTGCAAAAATAAATAAATAAATAAAATAAATAAAGAATAAAAACAGGACTAGGGGTGTAGGTCGGAAGTAGAATTCCCTGGGTTCAATCCCCAGTACCGCAAAAAAAAAAAAAAAAAAAAGAATAAAAATAGGACTAGGGGTGTAGCTCGGAGGTAGAATGCCCCTAGGTTCAATCCCCAGTACTGCAAAAAAAAGTAAATGATAGATGATAGATATATAGATAGATAGATAGATAGATAGATAGATAGATAGATAGATAGATGTAGAATGAATGAAAGTGCCATGTCCCATATTCTACACATAGAGCAAGCAATAGGATGGAGACTCTCTGGCATCATGACTTCATATTATCAATGAAGCTTAGTGTGGAAGTGTCTATCCTGCAGCCCTTTTATCCTCTTGATCTTGAGATGTGGATCACTTAAAATTTTCAGGGAGCCAGGCATGGTGCCACACGCCTGTAATCCCAGTACTTGGGAGGCTGAGACAGTAGGATCACAGATTTGAGACCAGCCTCAGCAACTTAGTAAGAACCTGTTTTAAAATAAAAAATAGCTGCCAGGTGTGGTGGCGCACGCTTGTAATCCCAGTACTTTGGGAGGCGGAGACCGGAGGATCCGGGTTCGCGGCCAGCCTCAGCTCTCTCTCTCTCTCTCCCCGTTTCTTTCTCTCTCTCTCTCTCTCTTTCTTTACTTAGTGAGGCCCTCCGCAACTTCGTGAGACCCGGTTTCAAAATAAAGTATAAAAAATAGGGCCGGGGTGTAGCGCGGAGTTAGAATGCCCCTGGGTTCAATCCCTGGTACCGCAAATAAATAAATAAATAAATAAATAAATAAATAAAAATAGCTGGGCTGCATGTGGTGGCACACACCTGTAATCCCAGTACTTGGGAGGCTGAGACAGGAGGATCATAGGTTCTCGGCCAGCCTCACCAACTTAGTGAGACCCTGTTTCAAAACTAAAAAAATAAAATAGGGCTGGCTGGGGGTATAACTCAGAGGTTAAACATCCCCTGGGTTCAATCCCCAGCACCAAAAATAAATAACTTAAAATATTGGGTGGGGAGTGTAGCTTAGAGGTAGAATGCCCCTGGGTTAAATTCTCAGTAAAACACACACACACACACACACACACACACACACACGATTTTCAGGGAAAAAATGAGTGCCTAATTAACTAGTGAGGCCTAACCTTGTCAGTATGGAACTTGAGATGTTTGTCTAAACATGGAAGCGCTACGCTCACTTGACACAAATCAGGGGGAAAAGATTTCTACCAGTTATTCAAGTTATTCATGTCAAAAGCGATTAGGAGGCCTCGGTTTCCATTACATCACTCCTTAAGAAACTGTGTACTGGGAGCTCTGAGTCACGTGATTTGAGGGAAGCCTTAAGTCTGTATTTTTTGTGTGTGTGTTTCTGCTGTTAGCCATATTAAGTTTTAGTGTGTTTGGAAAAGATTGAAGCAGAACATGGAGATCTAGTTTATCTTAATGCTGTCAGACAGCTCAAGGGGGAAACTGGCTGAAGAGATTTACCGAGCTGTTTCCTTAAAGACTAGTGAGCTGTGCCTGGTGGCACCCGCCTGTATTCCCAGTACTTGGGAGGCTGAGACTTGAGGACCGCAGGTTCGCAGCCAGCTTTAGCAACTTAGTAAGACCCTATTTCAAAATAAAAAAAAATAAAATAGGGCTCGGGGTCTAGCTCAGAGGTAGAATGCCCCTGGGTTCAACCCCCAGTACAAAATAAAATAAAGCAGCTAGTGAATTAGTTTAAAAGGTTCTGAGAAATAGAACTTGCTAGACCCCTACTAGCACATAAGATTGTACTTTCTCCCTGATGTGATGTGACAGCTGAGCTCGGTGCATGGAAAACTGCAGGGGGCAATACAGGAGCAGCACTGATGTGTTCAAAGACAGGCAGGGTTCAGATTCAAACTAGCCCAGACAAACCTGACATGGTGGCGCACGCTTGTAATCCCAGTACTCAGGAGACTGTGACAGGAGGATCGCAGGTTCATGGCCTGCCTCACTTAGTGAGGCCCTCTGCAACTCAGTGAGACCCTGTTTGGCCTGGACAACCAAGTCCACTGGGCACGGGACTCATTTTCTCTCGATCGACACCAGAGAACTTTGACAAGGTGTTGAACTATTTGGTAAAAATGAAGTCACAACTTTGGAAGAGCTTCACAGATTTTGAGGTGTTAGCACTGTTTCAAGTTTAAGTAGTTGCTTTTAGAATGCCCAGAATTTGACCAAAATTTTAGAATAGTTCTGCAATTTTACTTGTCTCTAAAGTTACAGGGATACCCGGCATGGTGGTATACACCTGTAATCCCAGTACTTGGGAGGCTGAGATAGTAGGATCATAGGTTCAAGGCCAGCCTCAGCAACTTAGTGAGACTCTCAGCAACTTGGGGAGATCCTATTTCAAAATATAAAGGGCACACTTGTAATCCCAGTACTTGGGAGACTGAGACCAGAGGGTCCAGGTTCGTGGCCAGCCTCAGCTACTTAGTGAGGCCCTCCACAACTTCATGAGACCCGATTTCAAAATAAAGTATAAAAAATAGGGCTGGGGGTGGAGCTCGGAGGTAAAACGCCCCTGGGTTCAATTCCTGGTACCACAAAGAAAAAAAAATACAAAGGGCTTGGGGTAGCCGGGCGTGGTGGCACACACTTGTAATCCAAGTACTGGGGAGGCTGAGACAGGAGGATCGCAGGTTCGCAGCCAGCCTCAGCTACTTAGCAAGGCTCTCAGCAAGTTAGCAAGAGCCTGTTTTCAACTAAAAAAAAATAGGGCCAGAGTGTAGCTTGGAGGTAGAATGCCCCTAGGTTCAATCCCCAGCACCACAGGCACACACACACACACACACACACACACACAAGCAAGGATCATCTCAAGGTGTGCATTCTTTTTTTGTTTTCGGTACTGGGGATTGCTCCCAGGGGCATTCTACCTCCAAGCGACACCCCCAGCCCTATTTTTTATTCTTTATTTTGAAACAGGGTCTCACTAAGTGGCAGAGGGCCTCACTAAGTAGCTGAGGCTAGCTGCGAACATGGATCCTTCGGTCTCAGCCTCCCAAGTACTGGGATTACAAGCGTGCGCCACCATGCCCGACTGAAGTTTCTAGATTTTAAAACTTTATTTTCCCTTTCCTTCCCAATTCGTCTCCTTTGTACCTAATATTTTATTTCTCCTATTCTACCTCAATACTACATATGTGGCAGCTCCCTATACACCTCTACTATATTATTTTACTATTTGAACCTTACAGAAAGCTTCCAAAATGGAATCATACTAGGAAATGAGATTCCACAGAGTGAGGACCAACTACAGAAATCCTTCCTTCCTTTCTTCCTTCCTTCCTTCCTTCCTTCCTTTCTTTCACGGTACTGGGGATTGAACCCAGGGGCATTCTACCTCTGAGCTATACCCCCAGCCCTTTTTGTTTTTTGTTTTGAAACAGAGTCTTGCTAGGTTGCTGAGTCTTGCTAAATTGCTGAGGCTGTCCTCTAACCTGCAATCCTCCTATCTCAGCCTCCCAAATTACTGGGATTATAGATGTGCTCCACCGTGCTCGAACAAAATTACTCTTGTGAACAAAAGTAGTACTAGCATATCGTTTTAGTTAGGGTAGACTAAGTACTATAACAAATAGACCCAAATAAGAATAATGGCACACACTCTGGGGTGTGGTGGTACACACCTGCACTCCCAGTACTTGGGATTATAGCAATTTATAGAGATCCTGTTTCAAAATAAAAAACTAAGGTGCTGGGTGTGGTGGCGCATGCTTGTAATCCTAGTACTTGGGAAGCGGAGACCGGAGGATCTGGGTTTGCGGCCAGCCTCAGCTACTTAGTGAGGCCCTCTGCAACTTAGTGAGACCCGGTTTCAAAATAAAGAATAAAATATAGGGCCGGGGGTGTAGCTTGGAGGTAGAATGCCCCTGGGTTCAATCCCCGGTACCGCAAGAAAAAAATAAATAAATAAAAAATAAAAAACTAAGAAGGGGCTGGGGGTATAGCTCGGAAGTAGAATGCCCCTGGGTTCCATTCCTACTACCAAAAAACTGCTCAAATACAGTAGACATTTATTTCTTGCTTTCTGGGTGGCAGGCAGCCTCCCCCACTCCCCCAGGCTGCCTTTCAGGAGCCCAGGATAATAAGGTCTGTCAAGCAAAAGGTGAGCAAGAGCACATATGGGAGGTTTTGGGGGCCTAGAAGAGGAGCGTGTCCCCCCAAAGGGTGGGGTGGGGGCTTGATGCAGGAACGAAGCCCTCCAGCCTTTTACCCTGGTGTAACTGAGCCTTCCCAGTGGAGCAGCAGAGTCCATCTCGCCCTCTTGTGGCGCTGTGACTCACAGTGCACTCTTGGCAATTAGAGGAAGAGGCCAGAAGGGAGGGCTAAAGGTAGCCCTTGGGTCCCTCCTGGGAGAAAGATTGGGTATACAAAGAAAAAGGAGCACAGCAAAAGAAACAAGAGTGAAGAGACAGCCTACACAATGGCTGAGAATCTCTGCCAGCTACTCTTCTGACAGAGAATTAATATCCAGACTATATAAAGAGCTAAAAAAGCTTAACACCAAAAAGTAACAAACAACTCAATTAATAAATGACCTGGGTTCAGGGGTACACACCTGTAGTCCCAGCTACTTGGGAGGCTGAGGCAGGAGGATTGCAAGTTCAAGGCCAGCCTGGGCAACTTAGGGAGACCCTGTCAAATAAAATAAATATAGCCGGGTGTGGTGGCGCACGCTTGTAATCCCAGTACTTTGGAAAGCAGAGACCAGAGGATCCCGGTTCGCAGCCAGCCTCAGATTTCGCTCTCTCTCTCCGTCTCTCTCTCTCTCTCTCTCTCTCTCTCCTTAGTGAGGCCCTCCGCAACTTCGTGAGACCCAGTTTCAAAATAAAGCACAAAAAATAGGGCCGGGGGCGTAGCGCGGAGGTAGAACGCCCCTGCGTTCAATCCCTGGTACCGCAAAATAAATAAATAAATAAATAAATAAAATAAATAAAAATAAATAAATATAAAATGTCAAAATAAAATAAAGGAAAGGAGGCCGGGCGTGGTGGCGCAACGCTTGTAATCCCAGTACTTTGGGAGGCGGAGATGGAAGGATCTGGGTTCGCGGCCAGCCTCAGCTCTCTCTTTCTCTCTGTCTCTCTCTCTCTCTACCTAGTGAGGCCCTCCGCAACTTCATGAGACCCGGTTTCAAAATAAAGTATAAAAAAATAGGGCCGGGGGTGTAGCACGGAGGTAGACCGCCCCGGTACCACAAAAAAAAAAAAAAAAAGGAAAGGAAAGGAAGGAGGGCTGGGATGTAGCTCAGTGGTAGAGTGCTTGCCTAGTATGAGTGAGGTCCTGGGTTCAATCCCCAGCACTGCAAAAATAAATAAATAAGTAAATAGGCAAATGAACTGAACAGACACTTCTCAAAAGAAGTATAAACTGGACATGGTGGCACATACCTATAATCCCAGTCCTGGAGATGCAGAGACAGGAGGATCGCAGGTTCGAGGACAGCCTCAGCAACTTAGCAAAGCACTCAGGAACTTGGATGCCGTTTCCAAATAAAAAATAAAATAGGGTTGGGCTTGTAGATTACTTGAAGGTAGAATGCCTTCAAGGTTCAATCTCTAGCACCACACACACACAAAAGTACAAATGGCCAATAATTATATAAAAAAATTCAACATCATTAGCCATCAGGGAAATGCAGATCAAAATCACATTGAAGAGTCATGCATGGTGGTGCATGCTTGTAATCCCAGTACTTGGGAGGCTGAGACAGAGGATCGCAGGTTCGAAGCCAGCCTCAGCTACTTAGTGAGGCCCTCCACAACTTAATGAGACCCTGTTTCGAAAATAAAGAATAAAAGATAGGGCTGGGGGGTGTAGCTCAGAGGCAGAATGCCCCTGGGTTCAATCCCCAGTACCACAAAAAATTTTTTTAATTAAAATAAAAAATAAAAGATAGGGCTGGGGGTGTAGCTCAGAGGTAGAATACCCTTGGGTTCAATCCCCAGTACCGCAAAAACAAAACAAAACATTGAGATTCCATCTCACCCAGTTAGAATGGCAATCATCAAGAATACAAATAACAAGCCGGGCGTGATGACCCACACCTGTAATCCCAGTACTTGGGAGGCTGTGACTGGAGAATCCGGCCTTGCGGCCAGCCTCACTTACTCAGTGAGGCCTCTGCAACTTAGTGAGACCTTGTTTCAAAATAAAGAATAAAAAATAGGGCTGGGGGTGTAGCTCAGAGGTAGAATGCCCCTGGGTTCAATCCCCAGTACCACCAAAAAAAAAAAAAAGAATACAAATAACAAGCCAGGCATGGTGGCGCACGCCTGTAAATCCTTGTATTTGAGAGGCTAAAACAGGAGGATCCCAAGTTCAAGATCAGCCTCAGCAACTTAGCTAGATTCAGAAACCTAATGAGACCCTGTTTCAAAACAGGATGTGCGGGCATGGAGGTGCATGCTTGTAATCCCAGTACTAGGGAGGCTGAGACAGGAGGATCACAGGTTTGAAGTCAGCCTTGGCAACTTAGCGAGGCCCTCCGCCACCTAGTGAGATCCTGTTTCCAAATAAGATATAAAATCGGGCTAGGGCTGTAGCTTGGACGTAGAAGGCCTCTGGGTTGAATTCCCAGTACTAAAAGCAAACGAACAAATAAACAGGGGGTATGTAGTTCAGAAGTAGAATGCCTCTGGGTTCAATCCCCAGTACCACACACACACACACACACACACACACACAAATGTAATAAAGCAGACTCAGAAAGACAAGGATCACATGTCTTCTCTGATATGTGTAATACCAAAAAAGAGGACATAAAAATAGGAGTCACGCTCCTGTAATCCTAGTCCTAGGGAGTCTGAGACAGGAGGATCACGGGTTCAAGGCCAGCCTCAGCAACCTGTTTTTTTTTTTTTTTGGTACTAGGGATTGAACCCAGGGGTGTTCTACCTCTGAGCTAGACCCCCGGCCCTATTTTATTTTTCATTTTGAAACAGAGTCTCATTAAATTGTTGAGGGTCTCTAAATTGCTGAGGCTGGCCTCAAACCTGTATAAGAAGTATAAAATGAGCTGGGCGTAGTGGAGCACACTTGTAATCCCATTACTTGGGAGGCTGAGACGGGAGGATCACAGGTTGGTGACCAGCCTCAGCTACTTAGTGAGGCCTTCTGCAACTGAATAAGACCCTGTTTCAAAATAAAGAATAAAAAATAGGACTGGGGGTGTAGCTCGGAGGTAGAACGCCCCTGGGTTCAATTCCAGTTCTACAAAAAAAAAAAAAAAAAAGTCAGGCGTGGTGGCGCATGCTTGTAATCCCAGTACTTGGGAGGCTGAGACAGGAGGATCCTGGTTCACAGCTAGCCTCAGCTACTTAGTGAGGCCCTCTGCAACTTAGCGAGACCCTGTTTCAAAGTAAAGAATAAAAAAAAAAAAATAGGGCTGGGGCTGTAGCTCGGAGGTAAAATGCTCCTGGCTTCAATCCCCAGTACTGCAAAAAGAAAGAAAAAGAATGTGATTCTAGAGTCTGACTGGGTGTGAATCCTGCTACTTCCTGTCTGACTTTGGGCAAATTACTTAACTTCTCTGCACCTTTGTTTCATGACTTACAAGGTGGTAATAATACTATCTCCCTCATAAGGTCATTATGAAGATTAAATGAGGTAACATTTGTAAAGTAATTAGTATAGCAATTAAAGTAGTAACGGTAAGTGCTTAAGTGTTTTTAAATAAACATACACTGAACAATTAGATATTTAAAACTAACATAAGGCCAGGTGTGACATATACCTGTAATCCCGGCACTTGGGAGGCTGAGACAGGAGGCTCCCAGGTTCAAGACCAGCCTCAGCAATTAGGCAAGCTCCTCAGTATCCTAGTGAGACTCTGTTTCAAAACAAAACATAAAAAGGGCTTGGGCAGTGGCCGGGCGTGGTGGCGCACGCTTGTAATCCCAGTACTTTGGGAGGCAGAGACCGGAGGATCCAGGTTCGCAGCCAGCCTCAGCTCTCTCTCTCTCTCTCTCTCCCTGTCTCTCTCTCTCTCTCTCTCTCTCTCTCTC
>PVJS01051262.1:0-14039 GCA_004027185.1 Glis glis | reverse complement strand
AGGGAGAGAGAGAGAGAGAGAGAGAGCGAGAGAGAGAGAGAGACAGGGAGAGAGAGAGAGAGCGTGCGCACGCACGCGCGTGCGCGAGCTGAGGCTGGTTGCGAACCCGGATCCTCCGGTCTCCGCCTCCCAAAGTACTGGGATTACAAGCGTGCGCCACCATGCCTGGCCAAATGACATAATTTTTTATTCTTCTTTATCCATTCCTCTGTTGATGGACACCCAGGTTGGTTCTACAATTTGGCCATTGTGAGTTGTGCTGTTATAAACATAGGTATGCATGTATCACTTGCAGCGACTTCTTAAACATGCAGAGTGTCAGGTCACCATCTCAGAGGCTTAGTCAGGAACCTGGGGTTTGGCTGAAAGACCAGAACTTTTAGTGAGCAACCCCAGATAATTCTCAATCAGGGAGTCTGAAGATCACAGCTCTTATCAAGCCTCAATATTGAGTCTTCCTGTGAAACATATAAATTTGAAGAAAAAGAAAAAGGAGGAAGAAGAAGGAGGGAAAAGAAGAGGAGGAGGAGGAGAAGAGGTGGAAGGAAGAGAGAAGAAAGAGGAGAAGGAAGAGGAGGAAGCAGAAAAGGGAGGGAAGGAAATAAGAAAGAACCCTTTATCCCAAGAGAAGAGGTCTGAAGGGCAGATGCCGCGGTGGTTACTGGGGTCAAGCCATCTGCACCGACCTCTGTCCTTGATCTCCTGAAAACGCCCATCTCGATCAGAGTCTGCCTTGTATATTACCTAACTGTTGCCTGTGAATGAATGTCTTATCTCCTCTCAAGTGAGTTTTCCAGTGGTGGAATCTCCTTTAACCTGTTGGCCACTTTGAGCAGCTCCTTCCCAGTGCCAAGTGAGCTCTGAAAGGCTCGATGTGATGCCAACACGAGTGGGCAGATGGCTACCTTTGAGTCCTGGAAGAGGAGCCTTTTTGGCTTTCTACCAGTGGGAAAACCCTCCTCAGACATTTCTCCTGAGTATCCAGACGCAATCGCTCCCTTCTTTGTGGATCTGAGGAGAGGTGGACATGCTTGATTTCTTCTGATGAGGTCTTCATATTACTATCAAAGTTTAGGGTGGTGGGTACAAATGGGTATTTTTTGGTGTTTAAATCAGGGACTGAACCAGGCGTGGTGGTACATGCCTCTAATCCCAGTACTTGGGAAGCTGAAACAGGAGGATCACAGGTTTGAGGCCAGCCTCAGCAACTTAGCAAGACCCTCAGCAATCTACTGAGACCCTGTTTCAAAACAAAAAATAAAAAGGACTGGAGGGGTAGCTCAGAAGTAGAATGCCCCTAGGTTCAATCTCCAGTAAAACACACACACACACACATACATACACACACACACACACACACACACACACGACTGCTTTAGCATAAGTAGTTGAAACAATAATAGTAGCTAAAACTTACTTTGTACCAGGCTTCTTAGATGGCACCTTCTCAATGTGTCCGTGTATGGTGGAAGGAGCGAGCTAGCTCTCTGGGATCTTGAAACAGGGTGTTGCTTAGTTTCTGAGGTCTCGTTAAGTTGCTGAGGCTGGCCTTGAACCTGCAATCCTCCTGTCTTGGCCTCCCAAGTACTGGGATTACAGGCGTGTGCCACCATGCCCGGCTTAGGCTTCACCTCTTAAAGGTTCTACCACCTCCCAAAAGCACCACAGGCTGGGACCAACCCTTTGGGTCTTTGAGGGACATTTCAAATTCAAACTGCAGTGCAGCACTCTACCCCTGGCTCCCCAAGGCTCATATCCATCTCACAAGGCAAAATGCATTCAGTCCATCTCCAGAGTCCCCCAAGTCTGAACAGTTCCAGCACTGCTCAAACATCCAAGTACTAAGTCTCCTCTGAGATTCAAGGTAAACTCAGCTATGATCTCCAGTAAAAATAAAATCAAGTTACAGCCAGACATGGTGGTACATGCCTGCAATTCCAGTACTTAGGAGGCTGAGACAGGAGGAAGGATCACAGGTTCGAGGCCAGCCTCAGCAACTTAGCAAGACCCTGTTTCAAAATAAAATAGGGCTGGACGTGGTGGCACACGCTTGTAATCCCAATACTTTGGGAGGCGGAGACTGGAGGATCTGGGTTCGTGGCCAGCCTCAGCTCTGTCTCTCTCTCTCTACTTAGTGAGGCCCTCCGCAATTTTGTGAGACCCAGTTTCAAAATAAAGTATAAAAAATAGGGCCAGGGGTGTAGCGCAGAGGTAGAACACCCCTGGGTTCAATCCCTGGTACTGCAAAAAAAAAAAAAAAAGGGCTGGGGGTGTAGCGCGGAGGTAGAATGCTCCTGGGTTCAATCCCTGGTACTGCAAAAAAGAATAATAATAATAAAATAAATAAATAAATAAAATAGGGCTGGGTGTGTGGCTTGGAGGTAGTACACCCCTGGGTTCAATCCCCAGTACCCCCACACACAACACACACTCAGCAAGTTACATTACTTCCAAGATATGATGGTATAAGGTAACATTCCCCTTCCAAATGGGAGGAATAGGAAAATAATAAAGAGGAATCAGACTGAAACCCAGCAGAGTAAACATTATATCCTATAGCTCCATGTCCGGGAGCATACAGAGGTGTGATGTGAGTTCCCCAGGTTTGGCCAGCCTGGTCCCCGTGGCCTTGCTGGCTGCAGCCCACATGGCTGCTCCCCTGGGCAGGCGTTCCCCACCCCTGGTATCTCTAACTTCCTAGAGTCTCTATTGCAGCCTCAGCCTGTATCTCCTAGCTTTGTGCACTGCTCCAGCAGGGACTGCCCACGGGGGCTCGTACCCTGCCGCACGCTGCCTGGTCTCCCAGGCTCTCCTCTGGAATCTGGGAGGAAGCCTCCATGAGCCATAACACGCGCATTCTGCATGCCCACACAGCCAGCATCGTGCAGACCATTCCAAGGCTTGCAGAGCCCCAGGACCTACTCACTTCCCAGAGGCCCCACTTCCAGATTACACTTCAACATATAAATGTGGGGAGAAATAAACACTGGGACCATAGCGCCAGGCAATGCTCTAAGTAACTTACCTGCACTAACTCATTTACACCTCATAGTAAACCCATGAGGTGGGTATTATTATTGTATTCATTTCCCAGAAACTAAAGCACAAACAGGTTAAGAAACTTGCTGAGGGTCACACATCTAGTAGGTAGAAGACCCAGGATTCCAGGCAAGACGGTTCTTTGAGAAATTTTTTCCTTTTCTTTTTGGTACTGGGTATAGCAGGCTCTAGTGGATGCTGCTTGCTCCGTAGTCCCGCCATGGAAGGTCGCTGCTCCAGGCAGCTTCCTGAAAATTATTCTGTGGTTCCTGCCATGGAAGGCCGCTGCTCTAGGCAGCTTCCTGCCAATAGTCTGCTCACACGAAAATGACACAGAGTCCGATATAATAATTTGGAAATAATTATATTTAATATTTGGGGGGTCGGGGAGGAGATAGGTGACAATTCTCCTGACCTCCTGCAGCCAGCATCCTTTTTTATTAAGGGTTTAAATAAAGCAAACGGCAAGGAGGCCACAAGCTAAGTTTAGGGTTACAGGCTAAGTTTTAGGAAAAGGCAGTCAGGAGCTTAGTTTAGGATGTGTCAGTCACAAGCTAAGTCTAGGGTGTGTCAGTCACAAGCCAGGTTTAGGGAGTGGCAAGGTGAACATTTCAGGAGAATAGGAGGTCATCAAAGTCCACCTTTTGGTCCCATCTGGTCCAAGGAAGCTTGTCTGTTTGCAGACAATTTCCACTCAGTATGTATTATTTACATAGCTAAGCCAGTCCAAAATGGTGACCTCATTGGGTGGGCTAAGATGGCCCCCAACAACTGGGGATTGAACCCAGGGTTATTCTACTTCCAAGCTACACCCCCGGCTCCACTGTTTTTTTTTTTAAATTTTATTTTTAAACAGGTTCTTGCTATGTTGCTGAGGCTGTCCTCAAACCTGCAATCCTCCTGTGTCAGCCTCCTAAGTATTGGGATTACAGGCATGCTCTACCATGTCCAACTTGAGCAGACTTTCTTAACCACTTTGCTGTACTGCCGCTCATAGGTTTTGAGGAGTCTCAGGTCTCAGCTGTGGCCTGCGACCCCCACTCCAAGAGCTCAACCATCCCTTTCCCAATTTTCCCACTTGTTTGTTTGTTCTGCAGGAAGGCTATGAGGAGTGAGAGCTGGGCACAGAGGAATAAAGGTGCTGGGGATGAACAAGGGCAGGCTCGAGGCCCTACTGCTCTGCAGACACCCAGAAACCTGGGGAAGGCAGATGGCCTGGTGGGCATGATGAGGTAGAATAGAAAAGATAGAAATATTAGGCAGAAAGGAGACATTGGGAAAATAGAGATTTAAAATTTTGAAAGTTCATAATCTAACTCCACCCTATAGGGTGGCTTCAGTCAGGCAGAAGCCTTAGTGAATCCATACCCTTAATCACAATGGTTCCTCTCCACACCTGAGATGCTTAATGTAAATAGGGTGGGTGAGGAAGACAAAAGGCCAGACCCCCACTGCCTATCTGTTGCCAGGGAAACAGGACTAAGAGGAAGTCCTGCCCTCCACTGTGCAACCCTACATACCCCCTCCTATAAAGAACCACGAAAGCACACGGACGCTCTCTTGCTCACCTGGATGGATGGACGTGCGCAGGGAGACTCGCTTTCCCTTTCTTAGATGACCCCCAACCTGTATCCTCGCCTTTCTTAGTTAACCCCCAACCTGTATCCCCAACTTTTAAGTTAATTAAAAACCTTTGCCTTTTTCTGATGGCACGTGTTGAAATTCTTATTCATCATGGAAGCCAAGGACCCCTCAGAATTAGCTGTTTCCCCATGACAGGCAGAGAAAATGCAGGCACTGCTTTGCAGTGGAGCTCAGACACTTGAGGGCCCCGCTGCAAACATAAACGCAGTGGCAAGGGATGCTGGAGCAAGGGACAGCCTCTTCCACCTTGTCCCAGCAACTTTCAAGGCAAAGGTCTACAAGGCCGGGGTGCAGCTCAGTGGTAGAGCACGTACTTAGCACACACAAGGCTCTGGGTTCAATCCCCAGCACCAAAAATAAATCAGTAAAAAGTTAAAAAAATGTAAAAAGAGGTCTAGTGCATTTTCCTTTGAGGGTTGTACTTTTTTTGCTCCAGTGAATATGCTCTTATTCTCTGGTTGATTAGATGAAAAAGATAAAACGCCTTGTGCATATAAAGTTCCCTCCTGTGAGAGTGAACAGATAGCTTCACTGTAATGATGAGTCATTGCCTGGATTTGAAACAAATGCACCTACAAAAACACACAGGGTGTAGACTCAGTAAATAACCAGCTGACTGGCACTTCTGAAACCAATTTCTGCCCCTAAGTCGTTTTCCTGATTTTTTTTTCTTCTCAATTTCCAATGCTTTGGTGCTGTCTGAAGCAAAACCTCCTCATTCTCTCCATTAGAATGCAGAACTGTTCTTCCTCTTGCACCTTCGGAGGCCTGGGATCCAGACTCGACACAGAGGCGAGAAATGAGGGCAGGGCTAAAGAGGAACATATAAAAAATAAATGAGCCATTCATAAAAATGAATATTATTACCACAAGGAGCCGTCTGCCAACATCTCCATGTATGCATTAACTCAGCTGCTCTCTCCGTAACAACACGGAATTAAGCCAATGTATCATCTTTTTAGTGGCTGCTCAGCTGATTTACTATTAACTTTAAACAACCAATTGTGAAATGAGAGCTTCGCTTCGCCATAATGATGATGAGATTTCGCCCAGGACGATTTTTTATAACGTAAGCCTCAAAATTGGTAAAATAAATTTCAGCTGTGCTTAGTACGCTCTTCCAGCCCTCCGAAGGAACCAGATATTCAGGTAGGGGGGAAACTGCTTAATTTAACTAGCTTCTGGAAGTCATCTCTACAAATCCTACAGATTGGCCTTATTTTTCCTTTAAGTGAGCAGATCTTTCCTGGAAAGTCGAAATGTGAAGATGCTGTGCTTTTATCAGTGTCTCCATGAGCAACCAAAGATTGCTTCTTTTTCTGCACACTGAAAGATACACATCGGGCACCTCTCTATTCCTCAGAGGCTGGCAAGTCTCTCTAGGTGACACGGGGAAAGAAGCCCGTCGAGCCCTCTGCCGACAGCTCAGTCTGAGCCCCTGTCCTTTACTGCTTGCTTGCTGTTTTGCTGGGTCACACAAGTCTTTTTATTCTTTGCTTCTCACAGTCTCTTGGTGTTGGGCTCGCCCCTTGTACACTGTGACCATAAAAATAGGCGACTGATTTCCACCTGTGGCTTGTGGAGGGCAGGGCATTACTTTGCAGCCGCCCCTTGTAAATCTCGACAGGCTCCCAGCCTGTGTCTGTCCCCTGCGGTTCCGAGAACAATCCGCAGCCGGGCTGACAGGAAGGGCCATTATGGTCACTGATGTTCTCACCATCTGGAATGGTTACAGTTGTCAAGATCTGAGATGACTCACTGTGCTGAGGAATCATTTCGCTAATGGCAGCACTAATCAGGAGGGATGAAGCTGTTGCTAAGAGCCGCCCAGGCCAGCTGAAAGGAAGGGCCGAGGGTTTGTTTTTGCCCATTTGGAAATTAAGTGGCCTGGAATGTCATGCTGGGTTCCAACAGGCCATCCTGCCCATCAGGAGCCTATGCCTCAGACCAGCCGTCAGGGGTGTCGGTTGTTTTTGTGGCCAGAGGACCTACTCTGGGCTTCCTGTCCTTCCTCTCTGGGCCACTGTCCTGCGGAGACTGAGCAGTTCTCTTTCAGGGGCTTAGCAGGTTGATGGGGAAAGAAGACTGAACAGATGTGGATGTCGATTTTTATGCCATCCCCTCCCTCCAGTGTTAGTCCAGGGCTGTTCTGTGCAAACCCCGCTGTCCCTACAGGGATCCACTCCTGTCAGAGTTGGGCCCTGTGGAAATTCCCATCAGCAGCTGGAGGAAAGGGCAGAGGTCAGAAAGCTCACACTGCACCTTAATTGTGTGTTGTGCACCTGGTGAGCCAGATCAGAACACAGAGCAGGGCTCTGGCCAGCCAAGTGCTCACCAGCCTCTCTGCAGGGGCCTCTCCTGGAGAAGGCATCTTCCCAGGCCTCCCCAGATGTGGGAGGCAGCAATTCCACAGGTGTTTGTAGGAAGGTTGCTGCGAGGCAGCTAAGTAGGAGGGATGGGTGTTAGCTCAGAGCAGGATAATGACAACACGGCCCAGATGGGCAGGGCATTCCTTTCTCTCAGCCTGGGATCTGCCGGTCCTGCCAGAAGACATACGCACACCAGGACTTCCCATTAGTAGGGGCTTCTGGAAGTAGGAGGGAAGTCAGGCAGAAACAAGCCAGACTCGCTAGGCAGCAGCCTTTCCCCTGGGCCATTTGCCTGGCCTGCCTGCTTGGCCCATAGCAGCTAGTAAGGTATGCCCAGCCTGTCCAGCCAGCTACATGCTGCAGTATCTGGAGGGCTGTTCAACTCAGGACTCCTTGATGGTATCAAAAGGAGTGGATTCAAATAAACCAACCCTCCCTAAAGATTGGGAACTTACTTCCTCTTCCTCCTCTCCTCCACCTCTTTCTCCTCCTCCTTCTTCCTTCTTCTTTGGCACTGAGGATCAAACCCGGGGTATTCTACCTCCCAGCTATACCCCCAACCCTTTTCTAATTTTTTATTTTGGAACAGAGTCTTGCAAAGTTGCTGAGGGCCTAAGTTGCTGAGGCTGGCCTCAAGACCTGCAATCCTCCTATCTCAGCCTCCTGCATGCTGGGATCGCAGGTGACCTTTTCTCTCAGTCTCTGTGTTTCTCCTCTTCTTATGAGAACACATGTCTTTGGATTTAGGGTTCAACCACCTGTCAATTCAGAATAATCTCATATCCAGATCCTTAACTTAATTATATCTACAAATATCATCTTTCCAAAAAAGGTCACAGTCATAGGCACCAAGACTGAGGACTTGGACATATTTGGGGAGCTGTAATTCAACCCACTACACTCACTCTCTGAGTACTTTTTCCAAGCTAGGCTTTCCTGGGATACCTCATAGATCTTAAAATTCTTTAAGTTATATTACTAGAAAGAGATGCTTCTCCCGACGTGCTGGACAAAACGGCCTGCTATTTACTAATCGTTCTTACCCTAGAATAGATTCTGTTTCCACAGGACTCCTTGATTTTTGCTTGACCCCACTGGGTTTCTTTTTGTAGCAAAGGGAAGAATTACCTTCTCCTCTGTTTAGTGGGAAGACCATGGTCCAAGCTGAGAGCCCACCAGTGCCCTTTCCCCATTGAGGAGAAACAAGAGTATCAAAACATTTCCCCTAGAGATAGCAGCTCGGGGTATCCATTTTAACCATTCCACATCCATTGCCATGTGCTGGCTACATCTTACTTTTCTCTGCTCTTTCTACCTGCTATAGTTTAGATCTTGAATGTCCCTCAAAAAAAAATGTGTTAAAGGCTTAGTCCCTGGCCTATTGTGCTATTAAAGATGGTGGAGCTTTTAAGAGGTGGGGCCTAATGGGAGGAAGTTAGATTATTGGGAGCCTTGGGAGGATATTGGAATCCTGGTTCCTTCTTATCTCTCTCTTTGCTTCCCAGCTGCCATGAGGCAAACAGGTCTCCTTGGCGCCATGCTCCCACCATGATGTACTATGCTACCAAGGCCCAAAGCAAACATGGACTGAAACCTATGAAACCATGAGCCAAAATAACTTTTTTCCCTTATAAGTTGTTTATCTGAGGTATTTGCTACAGTAACAGAACACTGACTATCACACCATCGTTCTTCTTTTTTGTCCTGACCTAACACAGCCACTCACCCCTTCTATCAGTGTTTCGAAGAATCCTGTTGTAAGAAAATCCACCAGCATCCTTGATCCTAAGATAAAAGCTAACACGTAGAATTTACATATTTCCAAATAAACACATTGTGTTAGCTTTTTGTCACTGGAATGAGATATGTGCAAAAAACAACTTAGACGAGGAAAGATTTATTTGGGCTCTTGGTTTCAGAGGTCTCAGTCCACATTGGGCTGACTCCATTGCTTTAGGCCTGAGGTGAGGCAGAACATCATGGCAGAAGGGTGTGGCAGAGGAAAGCTGCTCAGCTCGTGGCAGCTGGGAAGCAGTGAGAGAGAGGGGGAGGAAGGGGCCAGGGACATGAAATATTCTTCCAGGGCATTGGTGACCCACTTCCTCCAACTCCTCTAAGAATAGTTGTTTCACCCCCTCAGACCTTGTCAAAATAGACTTTTTTGGCGGGGAGGCTGGTATCAAACCCAGGGCCTCTCCCTTGCTAAGCAAGTGCTCTCCCACTGAGCTACACCCCCAGCCCAGCAGAGGTTCACTCTTATCTCTATTAGCCATTTACTCACTACTACCGTCAAAATGAGATTCCATTAAGGAAGTGAAAAGGGGGGGAACCTTGAATTTGCAAAGCAGTATAAGGAACATCGGTTTCTGGTTTCTGTATTCACTGTGATGAGAAGACGTCATGTTGTGGCCTCAGTGGCCTGTAGTGTTATCCAGTTAGCTCAAAACACAGAGAGTGAATCTGACAATGACATTGACAGGGAGAGGAACACCTGGCTTGCAGGAAGCTGTCCCAGCCTACCTGCCTTATTTTATCTGGTCCATGCTGCCAAAGATGTCAGGGCTTTTTGTAGGCATTGCCTTGCGGTTTCTACCTGTACCTGGACTCTGACAGTCAACCCAATGCTAGTGGGTATGGTCAGGAAATTATTTCAAATTCACTGACCTATCAGTGCTGGCCAGAGGCTACCCACACTGCAAAAGTGAAAGTATGGTTTTTGTTTTTAGAACAAACTGCAGCCTGCTTTCATAAACCATTGCCTGATGAGCAAAAAATTACTTTTTTTCCTTCCCCAAGTAGAAACCTGTTTCTCAGTTTGAGGTAAACACAAGTTAAGTGTTATGTGCTGAAAATAAATTTATCTTCTTACTTATTTCTGGTTCCAAACAGCAGCTTACTATTGTGATTATGATAGTGTTTTACGTCAAGTTCCTGAAAAGACAAATAAGATATTCCTGAATGTTTTTACACTGAAATATTAATCATTAAGAGCTCAATTTACCTACAGTTCATAGACTGGGCTCTTATGAAGGCAATTTAGTTACTATACAGCAGTCTCCTGCAGATTCAAGGGAGATGGTAGAAAATTAAGGCTCAATGAAACCCATTATTCTGTGTAATTAAAATGCACTAATAAAAACCATAAGAAAAATATGAAGGCTACTGATTTGAGTTAAGGGACAGGAAGGAAATTTAGTGATTCAGCTTATCTTGTAGATGAGGGGACAAAAAAGGTTTAGTGATAAGTTTGGAAAAAACCATCAACCCCCAGAAGGGACACTCTAACCCTATAGATAATTCACATCATTTCTTTGAGAAACCCAGGCTGTACATAGAGGTGGAGCTGATTGCTGTTAGTTGACCCAAACTGCAGGCCACCGTGAACCAGACGGGGCCTCTTTGTCATTTTTACACCTCCCTAGCCCCTGTCCAGCTCATGTAAGGTTGGAACTATTTCACATTTTTTGCAATTAAAAAAAAAAAACTCAGGCTGACTGGTTGCATGGCGACCACACTCCTGCCAGCAATGGGGAAGTCTAGTATTTACAGCATCGGTTCTTATTTGCTTGCTTGCTCTTTTTTGTTGCTCGTGTTTTGTTTTATTGCTAATTAAATTTCTCTTAACCTTCTGTCTATTTTCATTTTGGGCCATCTACTAAGCTAAGAACCAGAAGGCCTAGATTCGAAGCTTAATTCTGCCGTTATATAGAGGCATGAAATTGGGGTTGTCATTTAAACCCCTCTATACCCCATTTCCTCCTTTGCAATATAGAAACCATGAACCAAAGGATTTTAAATTTGATGAGATTTTAGATGCTTTTTTAGCACAGCACAATATTTTCTGACTGTCTCTTTCTTTCCATTTTGGAGATGAAGAAATTGAAGATCAGAGAAATTAAAAGAATTTTTAACTTGAATTTGAAAAATGAGGCTCGAGGAAGAGAACAGTTCAAATAATGTTATTCCATATATGAGGGTATCACTACCAATCTCATTAACATGTACTGGGGGGGACAGGGTGGGGTGCAGAGGGAAATAGACCAGGTGATTGTGTGTGTGTGTGTGTGTGTGTGTGTGTGTGTGTGCGTGTGCTTGTATCACTTTGAATCTCTCTATGATGTATAATTACAATGAACCAATAAAAATATTAAAAAGAAAGAAATTAAAACAATTGCCTAAATTTCCACTTCCCAGGGTTGGTAATACAAACGAGGTCTTAAGCAAAGGATATGTGACAACTTATGTAATACTCTGAATTCAGAGTTGCCTTTGGCAGTGTACTGAGGTAGCGAAGCTGTTTTCTTACCTTTCCTCTCAGTTCCCCACTCATTTCTGAATACTATTCAAGTTTGTAGCCATTGTTTGCCAGGAGGGACTGGAAATGAAATCATAGCACGTCCAGCATGGCTTTTGACACTACGCTTAAGGACAGCTGCATTTGTACCCCTCGGGAAATATACTATGAGAAGTTTTGTTTGTTAAGCTTCTTTTAAAAGTATGAATGCTGCATGCTGGTAGTTTCTCAGCCTTCGTCTGCCTGCTACCATAGAATCTCAAACATAAAAAGATCAGTGCACAATACGATTGTGCCTAGAGAAAAATGGACAAGATGCTGACAGCTTAGAAGACAATCTCTGGGTGTCGCAATCTTCCTGGTTCTTCCTAAAAGCTAGATAATTCTTCACAACCCAATACAAAACACAGTTAATTTAGAAAGTGCATGCGAATGAACTGTGATTAATTTTCAAATAATTTCACTTCAATTTGCAGTTCCAAAATGTTGGCCTGAATTCTTAAAGCAGACTTACAGCCAAACCTTTGTTCAGGAATGAAAATGAAACTCCTAATGTCAGGAACTCGTGATAGACTTTGGACCATCAGCATTAGAATTACTGGGAAACTTCTTTAAAATAAATATTTTTCAGGTCTCAGCACTAGATATTTTGAGTCAATTGAAGTGGAACGGGGCCTGGGCATCTGTATTATTTTGACATTTCAGATTTTTGTTAATATCTAATGGTGGTACGCATTGGCCACTGAGAGGTATTTGGTTGTTTCAGGCCTATGGTGGAAAGTTTACAGAAAAATTTTTGTGAGAGTTAGAATTCTGGCAGAGAGGAGATGGCACACTCAGACTGGGTAGCTTGAAGAAATCAATAAAGAGAAAATTTACAAAGGCATGGGTAGTAGATAGGGAAATCCAATGGGAATGGTACAGTACCCCAAGCTAGCAACAGTAGGGACCTACCACCACTCCAGGCATAAATGGCCAAGGAAAAGGGGTAGTTATTGGAAAAAACAGAGGGTAGCTATATGGAAAAGGCTACCAGACAGGATCTATGGCCTTGGAAAAGGACACAGCCATTGCATACCAAATGCTCACAGCATCATCATTCACAAAAGCCAAAAGGTAGAACAATCCAAATGTTTATCAGCAGATAAATGGATTAATAAAATGTAGTATACATGTACCATGGAATATTAGTTAACCTTAAAATGAATGAAATCTTGATACATGCCACAACATGGATGACTTTTGAAAACATGCTAAGTGAAATACACCCAACATCTGTCTTTCTGCAAAGTACATAGAACAAGCAAATTCATAGACATGAAACATGAAATAAACATTACTAGGAATTGAGGGAAGGGGATAACAGGGAGTTATGGTTTAATGGGTGTGGATTTCTGTCTGGGATGACAAAAAAGTTTTGGAAATTGATAGTAGTAGATGGTTGCATGGCATTGTGAATATATTTATCACTGAATTATGCACCTGAAAGTGGTTAAGATGGTAAATGTTATATATATTCACACACACACACACATACACACACACACACACACACACACACACACACACACACACGGAAACAGAGGGTACATCCAACCTACAACATATTCTTCAGGGAGTGGTCTGAAGGGTGAAGAATCCAACTTCATCATCTGTACACCCCTATTCCTCAGCCAGAGTTTCTCATTGATTGGACACAATTTGAATGCACAGATCTGGGAGTCCTTGGATGTAGTTCAAAAGATCAGCCATCCAGGGCACAAAGCAGGGTAGATGTATTAGGGTTCTCCAGAGGAACAGAACCAATGGAAGTGTGTGTGTGTGTGTGTGTGTGTGTGTGCATATATACATATATATGATGTATAACTATGGAGAGATCTATCTTCATATTTATATTAATAGAGGGGATTTATTAGGTTGGCTTAAACTATCAGTGGCTGCCTGCAGGCTGGAGAGCTGGGGAAATTAGTAGCTGCTCAATCTAAGAACAAGAGGGACCAGTGACACAGCCCCAGTGGGAGGCTGAAGGCGTAGAGAGTTGCTGGTGAGTCCACACTCAAAGGCTAAAGAATCTGGAGTCTGATGTCCACAGACGATGGCAGCAGCAAAACATACCTGCTCAGGAACAGTCGAGCGCGCCATGTGTGAGCATTCTGCCTCCATTTTTGTTCCATCCGGGTCCCCAGCCTATTGGACGACACTGCCTATGCAGGGTGGGTCTTCCCCACTCAGTTTGCTTACCCACATGCCAATCATCTTTGGAAACAACCAAACAGACACACCCAGAATTGTGCTCTACCAATTTTCTAGGCATCTGGAAACCCAGTCACGTTGACAACCCAGATTAACCATTGCAGTGGAGAAGAGAGGGAGAAGATTTGAAGAGAGAAAAGGAGGCTGGATGTCGTATGCTATGTATCCCATCATCTGCTCTCTAAGGAAAGCGCCAAATCTATTACCTTAATGTCAAAAAGTGCTGGTATGGCATTTGCAAGAAAATGGAAAGATCTGGAGAACATTATGTTAAGTGAGATTAGCCAATCACAAAAAAGAAGAGACCTAAGTTTTCATTAATATGCGCAACCTAGGGAGTAGTGGGGACACACAAGGGACTCCAGTGACAGCAGAGAACCTTTAGTGGTGCAAGGGAAGGGGTACAAGGGAAGGGGAAGGGCAAGAAAGAAGTAAATCTA
>PVJS01051261.1:0-14043 GCA_004027185.1 Glis glis | reverse complement strand
TGGGCATGGTGGCACATGCTTGTAATCCCAGTACTTGGGAGACTGAGACAGGAGGATCTGGGTTCGCAGCCAGCCTCGGCTACTTAGTGAGGCCCTCGGCAACTTAGTGAGACCATTTAAAAATAAAGAATAAAAAACAGAGCTGGGGGTGTAGCTCGGAGGTAGAATGCCCCTGGGTTCAATCCTTAGAACCACAAAAAAAAAAAAAATTAAGGTGCACTCGAAGGTGCTTTTTTATTTTATTTATTATAATAATTATATTATTATATTATTATAAATATTATATTTCCAACATTATATATTACAAATATTATATATAGTTATATAATATATAATATATTATAATAATATGTAATTATATAATTATTTATAATAATAATAATTATTATTATTTTGATACTTGAGGTTGAACCCAGGGGCATTCTATCTCTAAGCTACACCCCCAGCCCTATATTTAAATTATTTTTATTTTTATTTATTTATATTTTGCAGTACTTGGGATTGAACCCAGGGACATTCTACCTCCCAGCTACACCCCCAGACCTATTTTTTATTCTTTATTTTGAAACAGGGTCTCACTAAGTTGCAGAGGGCCTCACTAAGTAGCTGAGGCTAGCCACGAACCCGGATCCGCTGGTCTCAGCCTCCCAAGTGCTGGGATTACAAGTGTGTGCCCAGCAAATTATTTTAATTTGAAATAGGGTTTTGCTAAGTTGCTGTAGGACCTTGCTAAGTTGCTGAGGCTGGCCTCCAACCTGTGATCCTCTTGTTTCAACCTCCCAAGTACTGAAATTACAGGTGTGCACCACCATGCTTGTCTGTATTTGAAGTTTTTAGAATGAACATCTGAGACAAATAATTGAATATTTTAAATAAGTACCAACAATTCAGCTGTGAACAAGGAGGAATATAAATATTAGCTAGTTTTAAAATTTTGTCTTTAAGCCAGGCATGGTGGTGCTCATCTGTAATCCCAGTACTTGGGAGGCCAAGACAGGTTGGAGACCAGCCTCAGCAATTTAGTGAGGCTCTCAGCAACTTAGCAAGACCCTGTTTCAAAATAAAAATTAAAAAGGGCTAGGGGTGTAGCTCAGAGGTAGAATGCCCCTGGCTTCAATCAATAGTACCAAAAAAAATTTGACTTTAAAGTGCATGCTTAAGTATTGAGCAGTAAATTGTCATAAAGTCTGCAACTTCCTTGTGAATGATTCAACAACATTAACAGTGATTGAATTTAGGTGAGAGATACATGAACTCATTGTACTATTGTACAATTTTGTGCAGATTTGAGAATTTTCATAATAAAATGTTGGAAAAAACTATAACTATTTATACTATATGAAGTAATTAATTCCTTTTGGCATTCTAGAAAAGTCAGAATGCATGTTCATAACATCAATAAGATTACAAGAATTTACAACGTAATTGGAACTATTAGAGGATCTGTGGAACCTGGTGAGTCTTCAAATTCTTTTAAATACTTCGTTTTTTCAAAGATTAAGATTAAGAAAAGATAAATTTCAGCCGGGCGTGGTGATGCATGCTTGTAATCCCAGTACTTGGGAGGCTGAGACCAGCGGATCCGGGTTCGTGGTCAGCCTCAGTTACTTAGTGAGGCCCTCCACAACTTAGTGAGACCTGGTTTCAAAATAAAGAATAAAAAGTAGGGCTGGGGGTGTAGCCTGGAGGTAGAATGCCCCGGGTTCAATCCCCAGTATTGCAAAAAAAAAAAAAAAAAGAAAAGATAAATTTCAGTCAACAATTAATATATTTCTGGCTTATTTGCAATTACTAAATTGGGAGAAAATTGCATAATTTTAAAAGATTTTACTTTATAGTAGTGTTGATTGTTTCCAATGGAGGAAACTCAAGCAGGAGGAAGTTTAATTAAGACATAAATGACAAATATTTATCATATATTCAAAGTTGAAGTTCTTTTGAACATATTCCTTTCCAGACAGGTATGTTATTCTGGGAGGGCACCGGGACTCCTGGGTCTTTGGAGGTATTGACCCAACCACTGGGACTGCGGCTTTGCAAGAGATTGCCCAGAGTTTTGGAAAACTGATAAATAGAGGTAAGTAACATTTTGTTGGCAAGCAGTGATAGAGAGTGGCATTAGTGGCACTTTTTTAGGCAGGTGTACCTAACCCTGTTTGGTAACAATGATTACAGGCTGGAGACCTAGGAGAACGATCATTTTTGCCAGCTGGGATGCAGAAGAATTTGGACTGCTGGGTTCCACGGAATGGGCTGAGGTAAATAAGACAAGGCAGGTTCTATTATTTTCTTATTCATCAAGGAACATGAGGGAGTAAGGAAGAAAGAAAGAGCTGTCTCTCCACACACACCCATGCTGTGAGACTACTGTGTGAGACTTTGTCTTTCTTGGATCTCTTACCTGTGTGTAGGAGAGTTTTGGTTTTGTACTGATCTGTCCTTCCTTCTTTCCTTCTAATTTTTTCTGGCCTTTCCTTTCTAAATTTACACTTCATACACTTTTATAAATATAAATAAATGGAAATTTTCTATTTTCCACTATTAAAATGATAACTGTACTTGGGTAATACACTGAGCAGGTCTCAAGCTTCAACAGGTGAGGAATCCATCATCAGAGACACTTGATGATGCGGATTCCCAGGATGCAGAATTCCACTCCTTACTTTAAGCAGTTCTGATTCAGTAGATCTGGGCTAGAATCCTAGAATCTGGGAGCCTCATCCCTGCATGTTCTGATGTAGGAAATCAAGGAATCAAGCCCGGCGTGGTGGCGCACGCTTGTAATCCCAGTACTTTGGGAGGCGGAGACTGGAGGATCCAGGTTTGCGGCCAGCCTCAGCTCTCTCTCTCTCTGTCTCTCTCTCTACTTAGTGAGGCCCTCCGCAACTTCGTGAGACCCAGTTTCAAAATAAAGTATAAAAAATAGGGCCGGGAGTGTAGCTCGGAGGTAGAACGCCCCTGGGTTCAATCCCCGGTACCGCAAAAAAAAAAAAAAAAAAAAAAAAATCAAGGAATCACACTTATTTTTTTTTTCCTTTGGGGCTTTCTGGATGACTTAAATAATAGCTACTGATTCATAATAATCTTTCTTGTTTTAATTGCATTAATGTCAACCAACCAGTTATCTGCATTTTTTCAGAATCTATGGTTGCAGGCAGGGATAGTATTTGATTCATAAAGATATTTGCAGACCACTTTTCCACAAAATTATTTTGCTTATTTTGTTTATGTTTCCAACTTTGCTTCAACTACAGGAAAATGCAAAAATACTCCAGGAGAGAAGCATTGCTTATATAAACTCAGATTCATCTATAGAAGGTAAATTTTATTTCAATTTGAAGTGCAATGTTCAAAAAGTTATTTTTAAAAAGTAATTTTCATTTATAGTTATTAAGCGCTGTACCATCCTTTAAGTTTATAAGTCCAACTCATTATCTATATCAGATATTCTGTTCAGAAAGGACTCCTTGGTAATAACTTAATTTTTCATTTTACTACAGAGAAAATGATTCATATCAATTCATATGAACAAATAAACTATTGTTCCTAATTTCTTCAGCATATTTGCCATTTATCTGTCTTATACTACTTAAAACTCTAGTATTAACCACATTGTTCATATAAAGATATTAAAGGAGATTCTGTTACAATAGTTCCTATATCAAAACATTTTCTTGAAAAATAAGAAAAAAAGCCAGGCATGGTGGCACATGCCTGTAACTCCTGTACTTGGGAGGCTAAGACAGGAGGGTCACAGGTTTGAGGACAGCCTCAGCAATTTATCAAGACTCTCAGCAACCTAGCAAGACCTTGTTTCAAAATGAAAAATAAAAAGGGCTGGGGATGTAGCTCAGAGGTAGAATGCCCCTAGGTTCAATCCCCAATGCTAAAAATAAATAAATAAATAAATAAATAAATAAATAAATAAATAAATAAAATGTTCTTGAAAAATAGAAAAAGAACCAGGTGTGGTAATGCACGCTTGTAATCCCAGTACTTGGGAGGCTGAGACAGGAGGATCACAAGTTTGATTAGGGAGACCTTTAGCAACTTAGCAAGACTCTTTCAAAATTAAAAATAAATAAATAAATAAAAACAGTTGAAGCCGGGCGTGGTGGCACACACTAGTAATCCCAGTACTTGGGAGGCTGAGACCGGAGGATCTGGGTTCGCAGCCAGCCTCAGCTACTTAGTGAGGCCCTCCGCAACTTAGACCCTGTTTCAAAATAAAGGATAAAAAATAGGTCTGGGAGTATAGCTCAGAGGTAGAATGCCCCTGGATTCAATCCCCAGCACCACACACACACACACACAAACCAGTTGGGAGGGATGTAGCTTGGAGATAGAATGCTCCTAGTTTCCATCCCCAGTACCAAAAGAAAAAAAAAGAGGTATTGCCTATATTTGTTGAAATACATTTGAAAGCCAGGCGTGGTGGCGCACACTTGTAATCCCAGTACTTTGGGAGGTGGAGACTGGAGGATCCGGGTTCGTGGCCAGGCTCAGCGCGCGCACGCACACGCGTGCGCGCGCACTCTCTCTTCCCTCTCTCTCTCTTTACCTAGTGAGGCCCTCCGCAACTTTGTGAGACCCGGTTTCAAAATAAAGCATAAAAAAAAAAAATAGGGCCGGGGGTGTAGCGCGGAGGTAGAACGCCCTTGGGTTCAATCCCCGGTACCGCAAAAAAAAAAAAAAAGAAATACATTTGAAGTAAGCACAAACTACAAACTTCCTTTTTAGTTTGGCATATGATACCCCTAGGCTTTTGTTGCATTTTGATTATTTTAGATGAATGTCAGAGCATACATCCTCTTCTCTGATCTCTTTATATACACTATCAAAATGAATGCAAAAATAATGAGCCAGGCCTGGTGGCACATGCCTATAACCCCAGTACTTAGGAGTCTGAGACAGAAGGATTGCGGGTTTGAGGCCAGCCTCAGCAACCTTAGGGAGACCCTGGGCAACTTAACAAAACTCTCAGCAACTTAGTAAGACCCTGTTTCAAACTATAAAATAAAAAGGGTTGGGGGTGTCGCTTGGAGGTAGAATGACCCTGGGTTTAATCCTTAGTACCAAAAAAAAAAAAGGAATAAAGAATGAATATTTTAGCCAGGCATGGTGGCGCACGTTTGTAATCCCAGTACTTTGGGAGGCGGAGACCGGAGGATCCGGGTTCGTGGCCAGCCTCAGCGCTCTCTCTCTCTCTCTCTCTCTCTCTCTGTCTCTCTCTCTACTTAGTGAGGCCCTCCGCAACTTCATGAGACCCGGTTTCAAAATAAAGTATAAAAAAATAGGGCCGGGGGTATAGCGCGGAGGTAGAGCGCCCCTGGGTTCAATCCCCCGGTACGGCAAAAAAAAAAAAAGAATGAATATTCTTTAGCCTTACTACTTGCTTTGCTGAAGTCCCCGGAGAGACATTGCCATAAAGATGAGGGTTTTGTTGATGTGGAAGCTACTGCCTCTGCCACCAAAGGCCACCTGTTCCTTCTTCACCCTAAGATACATGCCACAGCCTCTCGCTTCTGGAGAAACATTTCTACCCTATTTTATTCCATGGAAATTATTGATTTAAAACTGTTATAGCTTGTCTAAAATTAGAAAATAAAGTTATAATTAAACACTAATGGAATTTCATCTAGAAATATGAAATAATACTCTTGTGTTTTATCTGTTTTTCAGGCAATTATACTCTCCGGGTCGACTGTACACCCCTTCTTTATCAATTGGTGTATAAACTAACAAAAGAGGTATATAAAGAGACCTATGTTTTCTGATGAATGGATAAATGAATACCCCCTCAAATTAGGAGCACTTTTTTATCTTTATTTTTGTGGTGCAGGGGATTGAACCTAGGGGCATTCTACCTCTAAGCTACACCCCAGCCCGATTTTATTTTTTTATTTGGAAACAGGACCTTGCAAATTTGCTGAGGTTGGCCTTGAACCTGGGATACTCCTATCTCAACCTCCCAAGTACTGGGATTACAGGTGTGCGCCACCATGCCCAGCACAACACTATAGTTTTAAAATGGTGACAGAGCCTAGTTGACTCATATAAATAATTACTAAAAGCAAAATATTTTATACACAATTTACATGTGACATATAACTATGAAGATGGTATTGCCAGTCTCTGCTCTAGTAATAGTTCCTATTATTAATAGTGTACACACTTGTCATGTATAGGGTTTCTAATATTAATCTGCCAGAGGCATTTTGTTATAGTGGAAAAATCATTGAGCTGGAACAGAAAAGGCTTGGATTCAAAAATCCCATTTGCTAGCAACTCCTGACTTCATTAAAAAAAATACTCATTGGGTGGTTACTTTGTGTCTGGGCCTATGAAATGAGGCCAGCAACAATGATACAAAGTACAAGGCCAATGAATGAGGACTAGAGGACACAGTCACCACCTTGCCCAGGCTGGATTTGAACTCTGGACTGGTGCCATCCTCCCACCTCAGCCTCTCAAGTAGCTGGAACTAGAGGCACACCACTGTGCCCGGCCCCCAAACTGTTCCCAACGGACGACTTTGCATAGGATGATGGACTACTATTTCATCTAAACTAAGCAAAAGAGCAAGTGACCATTTTTGAGTCCTGTTATTACTGAGGGAGGAGATGAATCACCACTGTTACCTTCTGTGTGAAGGTTGGGGAAGGCCTGTGTTATCGTAAACACAATATTTTTGTGCCTCAGCAAAGATGGGATGAGACTGAAGCAGGAAAAGTGTTCAAATCCACGGGCCAGTGCCTCCCCGCTTTATTAGATGCTCTTAAATTTCACTGGCATTTCCTCACAGTGGCCTTTTCTTGTATCCTGGTCTCAGATCTGAGTCTGTTTGTAACACTCTGCTCTTTTCTTTTGAATGGCTTGTCATAGTTTTGCATTGCATATTCATTTGTATGCTGTTTATCACACAATAGATGAGATTGTCAGGTTGAAGAGGGTAAAAATTATGTCTTTTTTACTCCATTTATACTCTGAGTTCAGCTCTCAGTACATATCTGTAGAACGTTTTCATGATTAGTGGCACTGAATTGGGAACAACCAAGAAAATATCAGAGGAGATTACGTTTAGATTAAGATAGGTGCCATTTCCCCCATCGCACTGGTAAGGTGTCAAGAGGGGAAGCGATAGACCACATTATAATGCTTTCAGAGTTACATAAGTAGGGCCTGCCTTGGGTCTTTTTTTTTTTTTTAATAAAGCAGAGCTATGCACAAGCAAATGAAATATAGCCAGCAGGTGTGGTGATTCGGATCTACAATAACCTATTTGACTGTACAGCCCACAGTGCTCTTAGAGTAGAAGAAACAGGGAAAGTTTGAAAAATTTTTATTTGTTTATTTATGTACTTATTTATTTATTTATTGGTACTGGGTATTGAACCCAGGGCATTCTACCTCCAAGCTACACCCCAGCCCTATTTTATTTCTTACTTGGAAACAGAGTCTTGCTAAATTGCTGAGGTTGTCCTCAAACCTGTGAGCCTCCCGTCTTAGCCTCCCAAGTACTGGGATTACAGGCATGCACTAATATGCCTGACTTTGAGTAACATTCAATGAACAGGAATGTATTGGCTCAGTTCTGGAGGCTGGAAAGTCCAAGGTGGAGAGGCTATCACCTGGTGAGGGCCTTCTCGTTGTGTCAAAACATGGCAAAAGGCATCACAAGGCAAGAGGGTAAGAGAGCAAGCAAGCTCAGATCTTTCCTCCTCCTCTTCTAATAAAGCCACTGATCCTAACCTGAGGGCCCCACCCTCACAGTCTCATCTGATCCTAATTAGCTCCCAAAGATCACATTTAAAAATAACATCCACAGATGAGAGTACAATGGTGCACACCTGTAATCCCAGTACTCGGGGGACTGAGACAGGAGGATCGCAGGTTCAAGGCCAGTGTGTGGTAACACAGCAAGACCCTGGATTCAATTCCCAGTAACACACACACACACACACACACACACACACACACACCCCATCCGCATATAAATTTTCAACAAAACTTTTGGGGACACGTTCAAATCATAACAGAAGGAAATAAAAATGTTTGTGTATATGTACACAGGAGCTCTTAAAATTTTCAAATAGAAATCTGACGTTATGTATTTTTTAATCCATAAAATTCTAACTTTGTCTGGACATAGTTAGATTTTCTAAAATAATAGTACTCACTAACTCCCCCCGCCTTGAAAAAGCAGAACTTACATTAACAATTTCAAGTTCAGCTTCTTTACCTGTGTCACTTCTATGTCCCTGAGGCCCTTGTAGATCTTCTTGGATAAAAGCAATTTACTAAAGTAAATATTACAGCTAGAGTTTCACCCAATGTCTTCCCACTAAGAGAAATCAGAGGCTAAACACTAATGTGATGATATCTGTAAGAAATTAAAACTCTATTAAACGGTTTACCAAAATGAGTGAAAATTATACCTTAGGTAAAATTACCAACCATAAATGAACAAGAATCTGCAAAGAGATATTTTTCTATAAATGAATACATCTCTGCACATTTAGATAGTTAGCAGAACTTGATGCCAACTAGTATATGGTTTGATATTGGCATGAATATTGTTGCTTCTCCTCTAATCTCCAGTATTTATCTTTCCAGATCTCCAGCCCTGATGATGGTTTTGAGAGTAAATCACTTTATGAAAGCTGGCTAGAAAAAGACCCTTCACCTGAAAATAAAGGTTTTCCTAGGTAAATTATTTATACGCATCTTTTCAACCATAGGATAATTTTTTGGGGGTTACTGGGGATTGAACTCAGTGGTGTTCTACCTCCAAGCAACATCCCCAGCCCTTTTTAATTTTTTTTATTTGGAAATAAGATCTTGCTGAGGCTGACCTTGAACCTGTGATCCTCCTGTCTCTGCCTCCCAAGTACTGGGATTACAGGCATGCTTCCCACCATGCCCAGCTTACCATAGGATAAATTATTAATTACCCTTTGACCCTTGTTTCTCCAAACATGTAGTTCTCAGGTACATCATCAATAATTTGAGTGAAATTAATAAAGAATTCCTCTGTCCAATCATTTTGCTAATCAGCCAACACAGAGAAGCCTCTTAACCTACAAAAGAGCTCTGGTTTTGCAAATCTTCAGTCAAGATGCCTTTTGCTACATTGTTGGCTGTAATTTGTCATTCATATTTATATTAATTACATTCAGATATGTAGTAGATGCACTAATAAATAATATATTTTCCCATGATTATGATGAAGAGAAAAAAATGATGGGTTATTTGCTTATAAATTTACAAAGGGGCCTTATCAGTAACCACCAAATTATGTGCTTATCTTGTAATCAATTTAGACTTTACATACATATTTATTTTTTATTTTATTTTATTTTATTTTTTATTTTTTTATTTTTTTATTTTTTTGCGGTACCGGGGATTGAACGCAGGGGCGTTCTACCTCCGCGCTACACCCCCGGCCCTATTTTTTTATGCTTTATTTTTGAAACCGGGTCTCACGAAGTTGCGGAGGGCTCACTAGGTGGAGAGAGAGAGAGAGGAGAGAGAGAGAGAGAGAGAGAGAGAGAGAGAGAGAGAGAGATCGCGCGCACACGCGCATGCGTGCTGAGGTTGGCCGCGAACCCGGATCCTCTGGTCTCCGCCTCCCAAAGTACTGGGATTACAAGCGTGCGCCACCACGCCCGGCTATTTTTTATTTTTATTGGTGAATTATAGTCTCACATCATAATGTATTTCATAGTAATATTGACATACTTACTTTTTATCTCTTCTCATCAATGCAGCTGCAACTTCTTTCAATTTATTTTGTACTTATTTGTTTTCTACTGCAATGCTATTTCTAATTCCAGCAGATGAGGTGGGGGGATCAGTTTATAGCCTCATTCCATATTATACAAGTGCCACATGCTTGTTCAACACAAACAGTAGAACACAAAAGATATTTTTAAAACATCTAAGGCCTCAATCTCAGAAACATACCTAATCATCTAAAGTTAGGAAATGGTTATGTTCTTAATGCATATATAATTTTATATTCTGCTTTACTGACCTACTATTATATCACAAAATTTCTGATGTCTGTGTATGTATGTATGTATGTGTGTATATGTATAGTGTTTTTTAATTATATGTAAAGAATATATTGTAATTAGATTTGTATGTATGTATGTATATATGTGTATGTATGTATGTATGTATATGTGTATATGTATAGTGATTTTTTAATTATATGTAAAGAAATATATTGTAATTAGATTTGTTTCTGAAATGAAATAAGGCACACCCAGGTTATTCATAATTTGAAATACAGATTTCCCTGTGACAATTTTCTTATTAAATTATAGTTCTTCAGACTGGGCCCATGGTTTCATTGCTTTCCCCTCTAAATAAATACTATAAATGCTGAAAATATGCAAGACAGTAGGCTGTAGTTTTGGGTGGGTTCTGCCCAACTCTGGTTGTATCCAGTGCACATTTATAGATTTATCACAACAGTTTTCCAGTGAATGGTAGGAAAGTGTCTTGAGGGCTCTTAACCTTTTTGTAATTTTTTTCTTTTCTTTTTAATGGTACTGGGGATTGAACCCAGGAATATTCTCCTTCTGAGCTATACCTCCTGCCCTTTTTTGATTTTATTTTTATTATTCATTTATTTTTGGTACTGGGGATTAAACTCAGGGGCATTCTAACTCCGAGCTATACCCCCAGCCCTTTTTATTTTTTATTTTGAGACAGTCTTACTAAATTGTTGAGGCTGTCCTCAAACCTGTGATCCTCCTGTCTCAGCCTCCCAAGTACTGGGATTACAGGCATGCACCACCATACCCAGCTTGTTTTATATTTTGAAACAGGGTCTCACTGCATTACTATGCACTGGCCTCGAACCAACCAGTGATCCTCCTGTCAGCCTTCTTCCAAATTTTATAATATATGTGCCATGTAATTCCATGCTGCTATCGGGGCAGGATTTATTTATCTAATTTGTATTACTTATTTATGTATACATGAATATGTGCGTATTCATTCATATTCTATATTTAGAATCAACAAGCTGGGATCTGGAAGTGATTTTGAAGCTTATTTTCAGAGACTTGGAATTGCTTCGGGCAGAGCTCGGTACACTAAGAATAGGGTAAGCCATGTTATCATTTTGAATATGTATCACATATGTCAGTCAGCTTTCCATTACTCTAACAAAATAACTGAAGTAAGCAACTCATGAAGAGAGAAGGTTATTTTGGCACATAGTTTCAGTCCATCATCAGTTGGCCCGTTGCTTCTGGGCTTGTGGTAAGGCAGCACATCATGGTGGGGAGCATGTGGTAGAGGTGGCTGCTCACCTCATGGCAGCTAGGAAGCAAAGAGAGAGATAGGAAGCGGCAGGTTTGCCACTATGAGCCCAACCCAAATGATGTAAGACTTCTCACCAGGCTTATTCCTTAAAGGTTCTACCATAACTGGGCATGGTGGTGCATGCCTGTAATCTCAGTACTTGGAAGGCTGAGACAGGAGGATCACAGGTTCAAGACCAGCCTCAGCAACTTAGCAAGTCCCTCTTTCGAAAATAAAAAATAGGATAGGGCTGGGGGTGTAGCTCAGAGGTAGAATGCCTCTTATTATAACGTGACCCTTGTTTCTGTTCTGTCCTGATGAGTTTGCAGTGTTGTCACTCAAGCATCTGGACAATATGCGAGCACCAGGACATCCAGCACACACCACATTGGCTTGTCTATGTTTTAAATTGTGTCATAAACCAAACTGAGCATTACATGAGTAGACATGTCACAGATTTTAATCAGTTTTCCAATCAGAAGTTCAATACAGCAGCATCTCATATGTCCATATCTATCAATTGAAAATTTGACTACTCCAGAATACAGCTAAGAACAAAGAAGGAAGCTAAAACAGCTCCAGGATTTCACAAAATAGATGCATAAACTCTACATACTAATGCTTATTTCACTTGACACAGCTGACCCTTGAACAAAATGGGTTTGAATTGCATGGGTCCACTTATATGCAGATTTTTTTGAGGTTCTCTACAATTTGAAAAAACTTACAGATGAACACTATATATATGTATGTATACACATATGTGTGTATATACTGTATATATATGTGTGTATGTGTGTGTACATGCCTAATTATATATACATATATATAATTAAGTATGTAATGAAAGCATAAGATATATGTAGACAATAGTCCATTTTATCATTTACCACCATGAAGTATACACAAATTTACTATCAAATCTTATGCACACAAACATTTAACTACACGTGGTGCCATTTGCAGTACAGAGAAATGTAAAAACAGATAAGGATTAAGTATTAGATCGTAACTGCATAAAATTAATTATAGTACACACCAGAACTATTATAACAATTTTGTAGCCATGTTGTTTGCTATTGTGGTGAGGCTGTGCTGTGAGTGTCTATTTGAGATGCCATGTGACACTAATCATCTCTGTGTGAGCAGTTCCTCTCTCCACCAAGTTGGGTAACAGTGAAAAATGATCTCCTGTGACTCTTGTATAGTTTTTACCATGTAGCATTCATATAATATAATATACAAAACATGTATTGCTTGCTTTGGTGAAGCTTCCAATCATCAGCAGGCGATTAGTAGTTCAGTTCTGGGGGAGTCACAAGTTATACATGAATCTTCAGACATGTGTGTGAGGATGAGGCCAGTACCTCTAACCCCAATGTTGTTCGAAGGTCATTGGTACATTAGAGGAGTGCTTTAACTATTTTCAAGACCTTTTCATTTTTATACTTTGTCATGAATTTGAACAGTTATCTAGTTTCTAAGACCACTGTAGGTTAGAAAAGACAATTAGATGGAAGGAGAGTAGTGATACTAAAAGCAGAGAATGATAGTGCTATAAGAAGGTAGCAGATGGTAAAAACTAAAATTAGAATAGGCAGACCTAAGAACTCAAAAATGTCTTTATAGAATACCACTTGATAATAATTGATGCTCATTATAGCAGCTCTTAGTTGTACATTAAAGGTTAAATGGCATTTGGCTATGTACTCTTTGGGAAGGGAAGGAAGGTAGTTAAATACACTACCCTTCAGCTATATCGGTACTTAGCTGCCAAGTGCCTCTCATTCCCAATTGATGGATAATTTTGAATTGTGATGATGTGTCATTTGAATATATATTCCTTGATTTTACTTATCAGAAATGCAATAAAGAAAATTTTCAAGAAGCAGCATTTTGAATGAAGGTTACATGCATTATAAAATGAATAAAGGTAAAATCTTAAAACAGTGAATTTTGGGTTGTAGTGTTCCAGTTCATTAAATTTTCATTTTTTTGCTTCATTTTGGTGAAATTCAAGGTGTCAAACATTTTTTCTGTAGTCATTTCTATGATTCTATGAAAATGTTTTAACTTAAATATTTAATGTTTGTTTATACTTATACTCTTCCCCTTTTTAGAAAACAGATAAGTACAGCAGCTACCCCGTATACCACACTATTTATGAGACATTTGAATTGGTAGAGAATTTTTATGATCCCACATTTAGAAAACAGCTTTCTGTGGCTCAGTTACGAGGAGCGCTGGTATATGAGCTTGCGGACTCTACAATCATTCCTTTCAATATTCAACACTATGCAACAGCCTTGCAAAATTATGCAGCAAGTATCTACAATTTATCTAAGAAACATGATCAACAATTGAGAGAACATGGAGTATCATTTGGTAAGGCATTTTATAATCTTTAAGATAGAGCTTTAAAATACCGTCTCCTAGTATGACCAGTACATACTGTCTCATTCTAGAATTAGCCATAGTTACAACTTCTGCCATACTTACTAATTCTTTTAGACAAAACTTTTATTTTTTTTTATTTTTTTTTTAACGTGCTTTTATTGGTGCATTGGAGTCTTACATTGCAATGAATATCTATTTGATGTTAACATATATGCACACAGCTCTTGGTGCCCCCCCGCCTCCCCCCACCCGTATGAAGTACCAAGAATGATGTTGGTATATTTTCACATGTACATGTTATTTATGATAGTAATTCCATTGATTCCC
>PVJS01051260.1:2500-14041 GCA_004027185.1 Glis glis | reverse complement strand
GGTACCAGGGATCGAACCCAGGGGCCTTCTACCTCCGCGCTACACCCCCGGCCCTATTTTTTTATACTTAATTTTGAAACCGGGTCTCACGAAGTTGCGGAGGGCCTCACTAGGTAAAGAGAGAGAGAGAGAGAGACAGGGAGAGAGAGAGAGAGAGAGAGAGAGAGAGAGCTGAGGCTGGCCACGAACCCTCATCCTCCGGTCTCCGCCTCCCAAAGTACTGGGATTACAAGCGTGCACCACCACGCCCGGCCTCTAATTTTCTTATAGTTAATTGCCACTGAAATAACTAAGAATGCAGAATGGGGCAGATCGGGAATACCCTATGCAACTCAATTTAATAATTATTTTTATTAGTTTTTCTGTAAATATTATAGACACTATCAAAGTGAAGTTTTATTTCTTAGAGATGACCTCAGTATGTTGCCTACCTTGGCCCCCAATTCCTGGGCTCAAGTGATCCTCCTTCTCAGCCTCCCAAATACGTAAGATCAACAGGTGTGCACCACCACATCTGGATTTAAGCTGAACTTTCATCAATTTAATTTTTTTTTTTTTTTTTTTTGTGTGTGTGTGTGGTACCGGGGATTGAACCCAGGAGCATTCTACCTCCGAGATACACCCCCGGCCCTATTTTTTATCCTTTATTTTGAAACCGGGTCTCACGAAGTTGCGGAGGGCCTCACTAAGTAGCTGAGGCTGGCCGCGAACCCGGATCCTCTGGTCTCCGCCTCCCAAAGTACTGGGATTACAAGCGTGCGCCACCACACCCGGCTTCATCAATTTAATTTTATGATTTGTTAAATGTCCTTATTATCAATAATATGGCTTTTAGTCTAGATTATACTAACATTACTTTGCCTCAGGTTGTTCCATCTTCAAAATTGCTTATTCTTTCTTTCATAGAAATGTCTTTTTGAAACTTTTGAAGACTCAAAGCAGATACAAGATGCTCCTTGACATCTTGGGGTTATGTCCTGATAAATGCATTTTAAGTGGAAAATGCATTTAATTCCTCAATAAGTCCATCATTGAGCTGTGGTAAATTGAACCATGATAAGTCAGGGAATATTTGTATTTCCCAAGAATTTCTTAGTTATTGTGATAAGTTTCAGAGGAAGATGAATTTTCCAGGACCTTCTGTTTTATTCATATTTTTAATAATACAGAATTTCTTCAAAGTCTCACGTGTTATTTGATTTTGTTTTTTACACATCTTTTCAGTGATCAGTGGTATATATGTATGCACATACAAAACCACATGCATACACATGCTTCTTCTCTTTTATTATTCTATATTCTTCTGCTTATCTCTTCTGTAAAAACCTGGACCTATGAAATTACTACAGGAAAACACAGGGGAAATACTTTAAGACAATGGTATCCAGGCAATGATTTTTTTAGATAAGCTTCCAGAAGTGTAATCAACAAAAGTAAAAATAGACAGATGAGAATGTATCAAATAATAAGCTTTACAGAGCAAAGGAAATACTCAACATAATTTAAAAAACCTACAAAATGAGAGAAAATACTTGAAAATTATTCATTTAATAAGGGATTAATATCCAGAATATATAAGCAACTCGAAAAGCTAAACTTTGGGGGGAAAACCCACAAATAATCCAATTGAAAAACCATTTAAAGAATTAAACATTTCTCAAAAGAAGAGATACAAATGCCCAACAAGTATAAAAAAATGTTCAATATTATTCATCATCGGGGAAATGTAAATCAAAACCACAATAATATATCATCTCACCTTAGTTAGAATGGCTATAATCAAAAAGACAAAAAATAACAAATGCTGGAGAAGAAAAGGAGATATACTGTTGGTAGAAATATAAATTAGTATAGCCATTATGAAAAGCAACATGGATATTCCTCAAAAAACTAAATAGAATTATCATATTATTCAACAATTTCACTGTTGAATATATATCCAAGGGAGATCAAATCATCATACCAGAAAGATACCTGCACTCTCATGGTTATCACAGCACTTATTCATAATAGCTAAAATATGGAATCAAGCCAGGCGTGGTGGTGCATGCTTGTAATCCCAGTACTTGGGAGGCTGAGACAGGAGGATCGCAAGTTCGTGGCCAGCCTCAGCTACTTAGTGAGGCCCTCTGCAACTTAGTGAGACCCTGTTTCCAAATAAAGAACAAAAAATAGGGCTGGGAATATAGCCCTGAGGTAGAATGCCCCTGGGTTCAATCCCCAGTACTGCAAAAAAAAAAAAAATGGAATCAGCCTAGAAGCCCATGGGTGAATGAATGCATACCAAAAATGTGGTACCTATACACAATGGAGTATTTTTCAGCTGTAAAAAAAGAATGAAATCCTGTAATTTGCTACAAGATGGATAGAACCCAAGGTCATTGTGTTAAGCAAAATAAGCCAGACATATGTTCTCACTCATTTGTGGAAACTAATAAGTCAATTTTGTAGAAAAACGGGATGGAATAGTGGTCACTAGAGACTGGAGTGGGGAGCAGAGGGATAGAAAGAAGTTCTATAATGGGCACCAAAACACAGAGAAGAGGAATTTTTCTAGTTTTCTGGTAGCATAGTAGGAAACTATTGGTTAAAACAACGTATGATACACTTGAAAATGAGTAAAAGAGTATGAAATTCCCAACACTTAAAAATTATTAGTGTTTAAGGAGATGAAAATATTTATTACCTTGGTTTGGTTATTATACATTTTAACATTATTGAATTACCACTATGTACCCCATACGGACATACAAATATTATATTTCATTAAAAATAAGAAAATAAACTTCTCCATCTCTCCCAAATATGTAGGCTATTGAAGATAATTCATTATGTTGCTAGAATTTAATCACTTTTCTTTGTTCTCCTATTTGCACATAAAAATCACACAAAGTAAAACATATTGAAAATCCTTCATATGATTTTTATTCTCCACTTTTAGAACTTCAGAGAAGCAAATCCCGAAACAATAAGTCAAGCAGGCAACACATACACATAATGACATTATTTACTTTGTTTCAGCATGCCTAGTATTTGGAAAGTAACTGTATCCTCTGGTTGGAGCATGAGACTCTATAATAACAAAGAAAGCTTTTTCATCAGATGTCTTTATTTAGCATTATATTTTATGTTGAAGCATCAGTAATATATATTTGGAAGAAGTGAAATGAATATATATAATGCTTTTGTAATAGGAAAATTTTTGAGGAGAAAAAAGAATTGTATGTCTTAGATGAACAGATTTTTCTATCTCTAGAGGTTAGAAGACCGATTATGTTCCTTTGAGCAGCTGATGGAGGACATCATCAAACTGGAAGTGCTTCTTTGTAAAAGAACTGCTAGCTTACCTTTATATTAATAGATATTACCTTCAGAATATATCTGTGGGGAAAGAAAAGCTGTTTCAGTAAATGGTGTCTCTATTGTACTTCTCTACTTGAGCCAAAATATTCTTTCAGATTATTCCTCTAGCTTCATTACCTCAAATAAAAAGACACAAAAATGTTACAAAATGCCATTTTTCTTAAAAAAATAAAGTATCATCAAGCAGTTCATTTTATGTCATAATCCTGACTTTTGGATTATGCTAATGACTCTGTTAGAAATTTGAGCAAGTTAAAAGTGAATATAAATGTACATATTCTACCTGCAATTACATTACAGGTGGACACATCATGATAGTTAGTAGTATATGTAATAAGATGAAGTGTCCACTAAGTGTGTAAAAATAAATAAAGTGAGATATTAAAACTTTCACAATATAACTTAATACACTGATTTCACCACTAATGAATATTTGAAGAATGAAGCTCCTTAATAATAAAGTTACTTATAAAATATACTTGTAACACATAAAAGGCTCTACTAGATTTTATCTTAGGAGAAATCCCATATTTTCCACTACATTTCATGAATATGAGACTACACATGGCAAAAAAAATAGTTTATGTTGATTTCTTCTGTGACCAAGAACAATTAAATAAAACATGACTAAACACAATTTGTTCTGGTGACATCACTATTGCTATCTGACATGATTTTCCTATTCCAATGGTGACTGTTTCTCCATTTTCAATCATGTACCACTCTTCTGTTGTCTAACTTGTTTCCTCTTCACACAAACATGGTTGAGCTGATAGTAGTCATTTGAACATGTCAACACACTCATTTTTCTTTAGAGTTACTGTAGTACCTCAGCCAAACATTAAACTTTTAATTGTGGAATAAAATTGTTTTTCATGAAAGTTAATAAAAGAAGGGAGACGCCAAATGATACTATAATTTAGTGAAATGCAGAATAATTCTGAATGCAAATCTAGTAGTTTTTTGAGAGTCTTCAATAGTAATGTTAGAAATGTGTATAAACAGAAAAGATATAATGGTGTCTTTTTGTCCATGTGTAATGATAAAGTAATTGAAAGGCTTTGCCCTCTGACATATTCTTTTGTAGTGATCTTTTTAGAGGATTTAGAATGTGGGTGAGCATGTCTGGAATGAATTCATTTTGAATGAATTATTTTTGTATGACACCATGTAAAAATAGTTAAATGATTAAACACATAACCTTAACATTCTTTGGTTTGTGATATGACAATAATAATCCTCAAAAAATTAATCTGCAAGTAAGTTTAACAAATAAATATATTTTCTTAAAATGTACATGTGCTTTCAGTAGGCTGATGAGTAATTGGTTGTGTGTTAGGATGCATTATGTCTAAAAGATATTATTTTTAGTTGTAAATTTTGAATGAAGAGCTACAGAGATGACCAGGTCTTGAAGGGCCAGGAACCTGGTGAGAAAGATGAGGATGGAACAACATGGAGGTGAGCCTTATATTCCCTGAGGAATCTTTTAGTTCCTAATAGCACAACGCCAAAAGGTTAGGAAAATAGCCACAAAGCAGATAGAAATCTGAGCTGATGTTTTGACATTTTCAAGGTTCATAGAGACCTAACTCGTAGTTGAAGTCCAAGAAATCAGGACTTGAAGAGGCTGGAATGCATAGACAAGGGAAGAACATGGAGGGAACCTGGAATTGTGTTGCTTTGCTTCTCAAGACGTTTGTTAAATTTTATTTGGTGTGGGGCGAAGAGGCAGAAAAGTAGCATTGTAAGTGACAGCTAAAAATCTGGACAACTGTACAGAGTATGTGTAGTTTCACAAGGAAGAGAAAAAAAATAGTGTAGAAGAGGCTGTAGTGAATATTGCTGATTTCCTGGTAGGATCCAGAATGTTTATATCATAGGAACATGGCGGATGGGAATTATGTCAACTCTAAAACAAAAAGAAAAAAAAGGGGGGAAAAAGGAAAACCCAGCTCTGAAAGAGCACAATTCCACTCTGGGAAAGTGGGTCTGCCCCATATTTAAGGTATGGAAAAGACATCAGACGCCGGGCGTGGTGGCGCATGCTTGTAATCCCAGTACTTGGGAGGCGGAGACCGGAGGATCCAGGTTCGCGGCCAGCCTCAGCTACTTAGTGAGGCCCTCCACAACTTCGTGAGACCCAGTTTCAAAATAAAGGATAAAAAATAGGTCCGAGGATGTAGTTCGGAGGTAGAACGCCCCTGGGTTCAATCCCCGGTACCGCAAAAAAACAACAACAACAACAAAAAAAAAACATCAGCCCATACAATACAGAATATTAACAAACATCAAGGAGCACTGAAGCAGGATGCAGAAAAACCTAGATTACAGTAAACTGATTTTTTTAAATGCAGAAAAAAAGTTGTAAAAGTAAATAGATAAAAGCCATTATCTTCAAAGGAAAAACATTTGCTCAGAAGGCATGAAGGCAGAAGAACACAATATAATAATATCCTCAAAATGCTGAAAAAAAAGTGCCAACCTGGAAAGAATATCATTCTAAAAAGACAAAGACATTGTTTTTCTAAATACTTTACTGATGAATTTACTATTCTAAAACTTGAATATTCTAGACCATCACTGACCAACAAAAATATAATTTGGGCCACAAAGTACATTTCATTTAATTCATTATATATGAAATATTATGTCAACATGCAATAAATACAAAATATTATTAATATTATATTTATACTTTTTTATAAAATTACATCTTTAAAATCTGGTAGACCTATTAGATTTAGAGAACATATCAATTTGAAATATTCACATTTAAAATGCTCAATAGTCTTATGTGGTTAGTGGCTACCACTATGGATAGCAGTAGTTCTTATCTGTAGCAAGAATAAACTCAGATGGTATATACAGTATATGAATTTGATCTACTACTCCAATACTTAGTTTAGTGATATATGGTATTAAACTTATATTTTATTACTTTAATCAATAGTTTTCTGTTTAAGAGCTAGTTCTCTAGTAATTGATATAATCACAGTAGGTTCCTGAAATATAATACCATTTAATGGTGTAGATAACTGCAATGAAAAAAAGAATCTTTGGGATACAATAACTTCAAATCACATAAGTCCAGTCCCATCCTTTTTTTCCACTTAAAAATCATTTCTAAAAAGTATTTAATAATTTACCCATAAGAATAATCATCTGTGTTCTCTGAAAAATAAATGTTTTGAAGAGTATGAAAAAGATCTCCCATTCAGTTCCCACGCCAGTCCCCTATAGATAATCTTTACATCTATGCAAGTAACTTCATGTATGAACAAAAGGTTATTTGAATAGTTACCATCTTACAAAAAGAAAAGTTGAAGTCTATATTATGATCATAATTATTATGCACTTTGTTTAATTCAAAGTTCAATATCTATTAACTATATGGTAATATCTATTCTTAGTCTGCATTTGCTTGATTGTCGGCAAAAAATACAAAGGCCTAAATGCAATCCCATAATAACTCACTAAATCATAGATTCCCAAAGTCTGATGGTAATACTTCCCTGGGTCTGTGAGTGTTGGGGGTGGGGAGCAGATGCTGTAATGATGTGGGGAGGTTGGTAGTAGCCTCCGGGTGCAACTGAGGGGCACTGAATAAAAATAAGGGGGTGGCAGAAGCGCCCAGGGGGCGATGAGTAACTTATTTTTCTAACAAGGGGGCTGTAAGCCAATAAATTTGGGAATCTATGCACTAAATCATAGCATTAATTTTTATTTCTTTGTATAAAAACAATAGGTTAATTAAAAGGCTACCACACCTCATTAAGGTACTCTTTAATTTTTGTATTAATGGCAAAAGGAAAAACAGACTTTATAAAACCCAGATTAGCACTTATTTTTAGAATCATGCAGATTATCTTCTGCTATAATCTGTTAATTACTCAGGGTCATCAACATAATCAATCTCTAGGAAAGGGATGCAAATATATTGCTTTGAAAACAGAAAAAAATATCTGATTTTAAAGGATTGTGTAGAGTTAATGTATTATTTGTGTAAGGACAGTTAATTTATGCATTGTAAATATATAGCAACCATATGATTCAGTGAGAACAGGCACACTTACCATTTAGATGCTCTTATTTTGCCTCCTGGATGTTTTTGTTTGGTTTTCTGTTCTGTAGGAGAAGCCTTTTCTCTCTTAGTCAGGAAGGGATTTGGAAGAGTGACATTAAATGTTCTCTTCAGAACAGAATGTCTTAAAAATTGACTGAGCTGTAGATATTCAAACAAAAGAATTCCATATTTTAATTATACCATTCATTAACTTGTAAAAATTATTTTATATAATTACATTATGAGCCATTCCCAACCAACTTCATTAATGTGATCTAGCTTACCAATATTATTCATTAATATCTTACATGTGTAGATCCCTAGGGTTAATACCTATGTGTGTGTTCACTTTAAAATGTAAAAGAGTTATTAGGAGCTTAACTAAACTGTGTTAATATTCTTGCAAAAAGTCATCCATATTTGAAAGAAACCAACATCTTTGGTGAAGCCTGTAACTCTTTTTAAAAATATGTGTATTTTGTATATATTAATATAAATAACTATATTTTTAGAATTGTATTAGTACATTGCAATAAATTATATGCTATAGTGAGATTCAAAGTGAATAACTTTTATTTTTAAAATAAATTTTGCCTCCAATGAAGGCGGTTATTAATTTTCTACACATTCCCTTTATCAATATTTATCCTTACTACAAACATTTATTTTATACATATCATCCATTCAATACTATTTTAGTAGTATGAACATGAAATACCAAGATAAAGTACATTTACCTTCACCATTCAACATACCAATGAAAACATAAAGAGAAGCAAGAATTTGAAACAACTTTAAAAGCTAAAAACTAAACAAAACATAACTGATACGCCATTGCTTGAAGGATGTCTACTAAATCTCTTGTGAAAACAAGATTATTGAAAAATAACATTTAATGGAATATTCATTCAACCAATATTTATTTGAATGCCTTAAGAACAAGTCCTAACAGACCTATCAACGCTTCTCCTGTTTACACAACTCTTCTCAAGAACATCATAACAACAGGATAGATGAAGAAGTTGGGAACAGAGAGTTTCTAAGTACAAGTTGAGAGCACTGCTTTCTTATAATTTTCCACTACTAGTCTACATGTGATAAGGTGACAGTTATTTAAAGTCAGCTTCATAAAGAAGCACGACTAACAGATCTCAGGGCAAATCTAGAATTGCACACTTCCAGTGTGTGTGGCCTTCGAGAGGTTGCCTCCTCTTTCTGAATTTCAATTTCCTCATTCTTCAGATGGAGTCAATGCTATTTGTTATACAGGTTTTTCAGGTGTACTAATTGAGTTAAAGTATGTAAAAAAGCCCTTGCTTTTGAGAAACAATACACTTAGTAGTTAAAAGCATGAACTTTTCATTGGTTGAACCCATCCCTTCTGCCGTCTGCTTTCCATATGTTCTTGGGCAAGTTCTTAACCTCTCTTGGTTTGGTTTTCACATGTGGAAAATAAGGATGATAAAATAATACCTATATTGTAGTAATGTTGTGAGGATTAAATGAGTTAGTATGTGCAAACAATATCAAGCCTAGCAAGGAAAACTATTATGTACCTGTTATTATTATCCTGAGTAGTGTCCCCAAAGAATAAATATTTTTATCAGATTATTTAGAAACAAATTTCCATTACTGTGGTTAGAGAGGGGTAAACTGGCAAGGTATAATTATCCCTGATGCCAGAAGTCTGCTAAAATACTGAAAGAGCATTGAGATGATTGATTACCCCAGCATACCCTTAGAGAACAAATAAACAGGATAGTATTTCCAACAGCATCAGGTATTTGGAAGTACTGGCTTAGGAAAAAAGAGTTATCTTCCATTGTAATAGTTATAAAAATTATAGGGTAAATCCATACATACATAAAGTTATTAAATGAATAAAATATAATTGAGGAAATCTCCATCTTATATCTTTTCATTTTTCTCTATTACTAGCATCCAGTATTCTTTCTACTCAAATTCCCATAAAAAATGACCTAAGAAATAAACAATTAGGGGAAAATCCTGTATTAAGGTTAAGAAACAGGGGTAGGACATTGGTCTGCTGAAATTTTCCAAGAATTACTGGTAGATATAATAGGGATGGCAATGGACTGAAGAGAGCTAATTCAGGCTGCATATCTCCCATCCCCAACCAACTGCCAAGCAGGAATGTTGACTTCAAAAAGTTGGAAGTTTGTCAGTCTTTAGAAGGAGAAAGTAGAGTAATATATGATTGGAAGTGAAATACTGGAGTCAGTGTAGTATTGAGAGGGCCCAAGTTTCAATCCAGCACAGCACTCAGCACAATCTTAGAAGTAAGCGGAGTAGACTTGGTTTATCACACAGGCACAAGAATGAATTGAGACTAATATGTCTGAATTTGGGCACCAGGGAAGTAGAAGTAGATTAGAACTACTTTACCTATAGCAGAGACAAGGAATGGAACTCTTCCTGTGGCCAACCACTGTATCAGCTCTTTCTATACCCTTCCCCAAAGACTCCTGACTCTTAAGGTGTCTGACATTGTAAGTCCATCTTAGAAAGATTTTAGGGAGCTGAGATGGTACCATATATTATAAAATAATATTAATCTGTAACATTTAGAAGAATATGGCTCAATTCCCAAAACAGGTAGTAAATTCAATAGAAAAGTAGCTTGCTAGGTTTAAAATAAATATAGGCATTTAGCACATGATAAAATTGACATTTTAATCAACAAGAAAAGAATATATTCAAAGGTCATAAGTACTGGAATGATCAGTTTTATAGTTTTAAAAACAAATGACTGTATATCATATCTAAACATTATGGGTTCATGCAAGTTTATACATTTAAACATTTGAAAAAATGGAATATTAGAAGAAAATACAAATGGATATTAGATCTAGGATTTTATTTTAGAATGTTATCCCGCTTTTGCACAAAGAAGTACCTGAAATGGTATTTATTATATTGTTTCATGTCATAAGAAAGCCAGTAAGATCTTTCAAATTTTCTAAAAAGAACTTTTGACAATGTTTTAGAAATTATCCTAAGTAGGAAAAAATAGAATGCTGCCACAGATATTTTATGAAGTTAGCATATTTAATTCCAAAACATAACTATTGTTTAATATCAAAATATATGTGCAATGCAGTCAAAACAGAGTGGTATTGGTGAGAAAACAACAAACAGATCACTAAAATAGAATACAGCTGTCAGAAATAAACCCACACAAATATAGCAACTGATCTTTGACAAAGGAACAAAGGCAATACAATGGACTATCATGTCTTTGGAGTAATATTAACAGGAAGCTAGAGAGACCCAAGACTTAATGGCTTAAACAATCATGGTGATGTGGCAATGACCAGAGAGCTAAACTTTAAAAATCATTAACCAAGTGAAAGAGAATGAAGTGGCATGGATGATAGCACATAATCATAAATTCTTAACTATGCAAAAACATCCAATTAACAACTTGCTACCTTTTAAATCATATGCAAGTGGGAGAGGTAAAAAGGCTGGCATCCTCACTGGAGAGATAAAAACAGTTATTTTGTATTCAAAGCATTTTCCTCCTGAAGATAGGAATAGATATGAGCTGGGTCCTAAGTGTATTTGATCTGCATTGAAATCATGTTCAGATTGTAGCTTTCAGAATACCAGAGTATCTGAAAGTACTTGTCTACAGCAAAGAGCAGACTAATGTCCACTTAAGCTTTTTATATTCTGTGTTCTAGGGTTTGCAAAACTGATTTAAAATTAATCTGAGCTAAAGAGCAATTTATATATGCCATTTCATTGAAATTATGATGAATGTGTTTGAAATATGAATTACAATTGAGGTAAAATCAATGCAATGTTAAAGTCTATGTTTCTGGTTCCAACTCATAAAGAAATAAAAAAGAATATATTCTAATTTGCCATTGTTTATAGTTTCCACTGAAATTATAAGTAATATGCTATATATTCAATATGTGCAGTAATAATACATTACTCAAAACATTATAGTCACAAGATATTATTAGAACATTTTTATTCATATGTTTGGTAGGATAGAAACTATGTATATTTTTCTGTGGGGTGATGAATGCCTTTTCAAAGCACAATAAGAATTTATTTTAATGAAATGAATTACTTGTTCC